>MU732853.1:0-49510 GCA_026770625.1 Nicotiana glauca | reverse complement strand
GATCTCAACAAGGCGAGTCCAAAAGACAATTTTCCACTGCCAAACATCCACATACTGATTGACAATTGTGCCAAACATGAGAATGGTTCTTTTGTGGATTGTTATGCGGGTTATCACCAGATTTTAATGGATGAGGAAGATGCTGAAAAGACGGCATTCATCACACCTTGGGGGACATAGTATTATAAGGTTATGCCATTTGGGCTGAATAATGCAGGGGCAACATACATTAGGGCGATGACCACCATGTTCCATGATATGATACATCGAGAGATTGAAGTATATGTGGACGATGTAATTATAAAGTCAAGAAAGCAGTGCGATCATGTTAAAGACCTGAGGAAGTTTTTCCAGAGGCTTCGCAGGTACAATCTCAAACTTAACCCGGCAAAGTGTGCATTTGGGGTCCCGTCAGGAAAGTTGTTGGGGTTTGTGCTAAGCCGACGTGTTATTGAATTAGACCCATCAAAAATCAAAGCTATCCAGGAATTGCCTCCGCCAAAGAAAAAGAAAGAAGTGATGAGTTTGCTCGGCAGGTTGAATTATATCAGCAGGTTCATTGCTCAGCTTACATCAACTTGCGAACCTATCTTTAAGCTGCTGAAGAAAGATGCTGCAGTCAAATGGACAGATGAGTGTCAGGTAGCATTTGATAAAATTAAGGAGTATTTGGCCAATCCACCTGTATTGGTTCCACCATAGCCCGGAAGACCCTTGATCCTTTATCTAACAGTGTTGGATAATTCTTTTTGGGCAGCATGATGTTACGGGAAAGAAAGACCAAGCAATTTACTACCTCAGCAAGAAGTTCACATCTTATGAAGTAAAATACACTCAGCTGGAAAGGACATGTTGTGCTTTGACCTGGGTAGCGCAGAAGTTGAAACATTATTTGTCAGCATATACTACTTATCTCATCTCTCGGTTGGATCCGTTGAAGTACATTTTTCAGAAGCCCATGCCCACAGGGAAGCTTGCTAAGTGGAAAATCTTGCTCATTGAATTTGATATTATATATGTGACCCGTACTGCGATGAAAGCACAAGCAGTAGCTGATCACCTAGCGGAACATCCAGTTGATGATGAATATGAACCGTTGAAAACAGACTTTCCTGATGAGGAGACAATGTATATTGATGAACCGGGACAAGATGAAAAACCTGGATGGAAGTTGTTCTTTGATGGGGCTGCCAACAACAAAGGCGTCGGGATAGGAGCGGTACTTATTTCAAAGAAAGGGTAACATTACCCTGTTACAGCTCAGCTTCGCTTTTTCTGCACCAATAATATGGCTGAATATGAGGCATGTATCTTGGGTTTGAGAATGGCTATAGACATGGGTGTCCAAGAGATTTTGGTCATGGGCGACTCGGATCTCTTGGTACACCAAATTCAAAGAGAATGGGAGACATGAGACTTAAAGCTCATACCTTACCAGCAATGTTTGCATGAACTATGTCAACAGTTTCAGTAAATAGAATTCAACCACATTCCGAGAATTCACAATGAAGTTGCTGACGCTTTGGCCACTTTGGCGTCAATGTTGCATCATTCGGATAAGGCTTATGTGGACCCATTACAGATTCAGGTCTGAGATCAGCATACTTACTGTAATATGGTAGAAGAAGAGCTTGATGGTGAACCATGGCTTCATGATATTAAAGAATACCTCAGAATGGGAGTATATCCGGTACAGGCCACAAGGGACCAAAAGAGAGCCATTAGACGCTTAGCAAGCGGATTTTTCTTTAGCGGAGGAGTGTTGTACAAAAGAACTCCAGATCTTGGTTTATTAAGGTGCATGGATGCTAAACAGGCTACAACTATCATGACTGAGGTACATGCAGGAGTTTGTGGACCTCATATGAGTGGGTATGTACTGGCCAAAAAGATTCTTCGAGCAGGATATTATTGGCTTACTATGGGACGAGACTGTATCAGTTTCGTACGCAAATGTCATCAGTGTCAAGTACATGGAGATTTGATTCATTCTCCTATATCTGAGTTGCACGCAATATCGGCACCATGGCCCTTCGTTGCTTAGGGAATGGACGTCATTGGGCCAATCGAGCCAGCAACATCTAATGGGCACAGGTTTATTCTTGTAGCCATTGATTATTTTACTAAGTGGGTTGAGGCGAAAACTTACAAATCAATGACCAAGAAGGCAGTGGTCGATTTTTTGCATTCAAATATCATTTGCCGGTTTGGAATTCCGAAGGTGATTATCACAGATAATGATTCCAATCTCAACGGTCATCTGATGGCGGAGACATGTCAGAAGTTTAAAATTACACACCGCAATTCCACACCATATCGTCCTAAGGCGAATGGAGCAGTTGAGGCAGCTAATAAGAATATCAAGAAAATACTTCGGAAAATGGTGGAAGGATCCAGGCAGTGGCATGAGAAATTACCCTTCTCTTTTCTAGGATATCGCACTACTGTTCGCACTTCGGTAGGAGCGACTCCTTATTCATTGGTATACGGTACGGAGGCAGTGATACCTACAGAAGTTGAAATACCCTCCCTTTGAATTATTGTGGAGGCGGAAATTGGTGATGATGAGTGGGTCAAAGCTCGTCTGGAAAAATTGAGCTTGATTGATGAAAAGAGATTGGCAGTGGTATGTCATGGGCAATTGTACCAACAGAGAATGGCCAGAGCTTAAAACAAGAAAGTGCGTCCACAAAAATTTGAAGTAGGGCAATTGGTATTGAGGCGTATTTTACCTCATTGGGCTGAAGCAAAAGGAAAGTTCACTCCCAACTGGCAGGGGCCATTTGTTGTAACACGAGTGTTGTCCAATGGTGCATTGCATCTAACAGATGTAGAAGAAAAATGTGTAGAAATGGCTATCAATTCTGATGCAGTCAAGAGATATTATGTATGATTTCTTTATCTTTATGTATCTGATTGTATTCAATATATTTTGAGATTGAAATGATGAAGACATTTATTTCTGCTACCCAAACAATTTATCCTTTGTTATCCCTTTGAGCCTTATTATATTTTCTTTCGTATCCCTCTTTCGGAATCAACAACAAAATTCGAGGATGAAACAAAAAAAAAAGAAGAAAAGAGAAAAGAAAAGAAAGAAAAGGAAAAAGAAAGAAAAGAAAAGAAAAAGAAGAAAAGAAGGAAAGAAAAGAAAGAAAAGGAAAAAGAAAGAAAAGAAAAGAAAAGGAGAAAAAGAAAAAGAAAAGAAAAAGAATAAAGGAAAGAAAAGAAAAGAAAAAGAAAAGAAAAAGAAGAAAAGAAGGAAAGAAAAGAAAGAAAAGAAAAGAAAAGAAGAAAAGAAAGAAGAAGAATGGAAGGAAGGAAGCATCGCAACAATGAAGCGATTTTAGGGTCTGAAGTACGTTTGACTTGATCCCGAAAGGGTACGTAGGCAGCCTCACTAAGGTTCAGTCACAACCAAAGAAATGTCCAAGAATCCCCAAAAATGAAACTGGGGCAGAAGTTATGATTGATGTGAAAGATATGATTCGGAAAGTTGTAATTTTTGAACCCACGTTGAAATATTTCGAGCCTTTATACCCTTCTTTCTAAACCCATCCAAAAGCCGCATTACGGTCCAATGAAAGACCTTCTGATCAATTTTAAGAAATGTCAATACAAGCAGGTAAGATGATTCATGTTGTGGACAACACTCTAGTACCAGAAGAAAGGAAATTGAAAATGAGAGAGTCTTATTGGTGAAAACCTTCACGGGCACCATAAGGTGATGTGAGTTGAGAGATATTAAAAATGAGAGAGTCTTATTGGTGAAAACCCTCACGGGCACCGTAGGGCGAAAAATGAGTTTTCAGATTGGACAAATGAAGAAAGTATGTGGTTGAAAGTTGTTTGAAACCATGGCAAAACAAGCAAGGTTTGGGTTTTGGTGAAAGTCAGATTATGAAAGTATGGAACATCAAATGTGGTAATTGACAGTTGACTGGTTGGACAGACTAGGCTGGTTAATCCAAAATGCATGGCACGATCACTGGAATCTCCCTTTCCACTCAAATAAGTCCTATCCTTTTTCTCCTTTCGGAGTCTTTCTATCCTCAAGATCTTCGAGGTCATTGCATTTCATTTTTCTTGAAGTCTGTCTATAAAACATTTCAGTCAAAGCTAACTACTAGCTTCCCAGTTGTATGGCACAACGAGATCGGGACATATTAAAAGAAAGTAAAACACGAAGGACCAAATGCAAATCACATCAGAAGCGTAATCAGATAATTGGAGGGAGAAGCAAATTTTCACAAAAAGGGAACAGAAAAACCAAAACAGTAGCACGAGGTAAAACATTTAGGTCTTCAAGATCAGAGGGGTTTGAAAGTTAGCCGGGAAGTCATGGCAAGTCAAAGCAAGTCCAAAGAAGCAAGTCGGAGCAAAAGTCGGAAGCGGGAGCATGGCCAACAAAAATGCTAGCAGCTAACCACTATTTTTATATTAACGAATCTTTCTTTGATTAAAACAGGGGCAGAAAATTTTCTTTGGTTGTCTATTTTATCGTAAGCAGGAGCCCACCTGAAGAACAAGGGAATACATTCCAAGAACAGCAGTCAGGCACCCACCTGAAGAACAAGGGAAGTTTAATACAAGTCTTATCTTTTGAGTTAACATTCAGTAACACAACGCGCCCAGTTATCAAACTGGGGCAGAAAAATTTCCTTGGTTGTTGTAAGCAGGAGCCCACCTGAAGAACAAAGGAATATCTTTTGCAAAGTTAGCAAGCAGGAGCCCACCTAAAGAACAAGGGAATATCTTTTGCAAAGTTAGAAAGCAGGAGCCCACCTGAAGAACAAGGGAATATCTTTTGCAAATTCAGCAAGCAGGAGCCCACCTGAAGAACAAAGGGAATATTTTTCAAATTCAGCAAGCAGGAGCCCACCTGAAGAACAAAGGGAATATTTTTCAAATTCAGCAAGCAGGAACCCACCTGGAAAATAAGGGAAGTACAAACCAAATTCTAGCTTTTAATTTTAATATCTGATAACATGATATGCCCAGTCACCATACTGGGGCAGAAAATTTTATTTGGTTGTCTATTTTATCATAAGCAGGAGCCCACCTGGATAACAAGGGAATACTTTCTCAAAGTAATCGCAAGTAGGAGCCCACCTGGAGAACAAGGGAATACATTTCAAAGCAATCGCAAGCAGGAGCCCGCCTGGAGAACAAGGGAATACATTTTAAAGCAACCGCAAGTAGGAGTCCACCTGGAGAACAAGTGAATACCTTTTCAAGCAGTCGCAAGCAGGAGTCCACCTGAAAAATGGACACATATTTCAAAACATCGCCAAGGCAACAGCCAAAATTCCATTGAAAGAGCACAAGATACACGTTCAAGGCGACACCAGAGCAAATTTTAAGGAATAGATAGGATTTCTTGTAACTCATAGAGCATATCTTAGGCTAACTTCTTTTAACTTTACATGGTGTAATAAGGGGTCAGTAAGCAGCAACAACAGTGAAATCACAGCTTCCGTTAGTCCCAGTTACCAAACGCTCCTGAACTACACTGACCTGATTCCTGTTTAGCCTGGGATATGTAGGCAACCTCTGAAGCAGGGTGCGGTCTAACTTTTCAAAATGCTTCACACGGAGTATGCGAATGGGCAAAAATCCTTCATTACCGCTCACTTGTCTTTTCACGAAAACTCTTCATGTTTCCGGGCAAAGAGGGGCAGCTGTGAGCACGTGATTTTTGCCTTAAGAAAAATATTCCTAAAAAATCCAAATAAAATAATTTTTCTTTATTTTTTTTACAATTTTTATTGATATTTTTGTATTTTTGTGTTAATTAACTGCATAATAATTCATATTAAAAATACAAAAGAAATATGCATATACATTAGAATTTTTAATTTCACAATTTTAGTATCAATTCATTCAGGAGCAATTTAAGGAAAAATCAAAATAAAATTTTATTATTTTAATTGGAAAATACTATAAAATAATTATTAAATAAATTTTAGAATTTAATTAGTTTAATTTCACAAATGGATAAAATCAGAAAAAATAATAAAAATAAATCTGGAAAATGTAAAATACAAAAATAAAAATAAATACAAAGTTATAAATGGGAAACAAATACATAAATAAAAAAAAGAGAAATTGAATAAAATTGTTTGGTCTACATTTTTGGGCCAAATTGGATTAACCCAAATGAATATACCCAGCCCAAATTAAATACACCTAATCCAGTCCATTAATTAGTCCAAATCTGGTCTGCCCCCTTGTAAACAAACGACGCCGTTTAGAGGCGTTTTAATCTCAGCCCTTGATCCTTGCTGATCGAGCGACCATGGCTTGACCTCCTTTATAAATAAGACGACACAGTTTAAGTGCCCATCCAATCTGAGCCGTCGAAATACTTTACTCCAACGGTTGGGGGCAATTATTATTCTTTTAATATATCATATACAAAATTAAAAATTCACAAACATTTTCACCCTTTTCATCTTCCTCTTGCCCCGCCGCCTATACTCCCCTGTCAACCCGCCGGAACCCTACCGGCGGGAAACGTTACCTACACCAACCGCCCCCAAAATTACACCACCGGACCACCATAAGCCCCTGATTCCACCCCTCTACTTCTTTTTCTTCAAATAACCCTCCATCTTCTCGAATATTCCAAATCGTTTCGCCGGAACCCTAACTCTGACGAACACCACCTTACCCAATCCAACCTATAATAGCACCAAGTCACCGCCTTGCCTCCCCTTACATGATTTTGAAAGTCTTGAACCCTAAAAACAACTGGAGAGGCTCGAATTCGATTCTGAAGATTCTCCTGTGAGTCAAGCCTATAAAACTGCCACAAGACTCCCCTCCTTGGTTCTTGGAGATTTTGACGCCTATAAACAACAAAAGAAAAGACTGTCCAGTGAATAAAAGCTAGGTTCTTTTTTCTTTTCTTTATTTGTGATTCTTTTATTTTTGCATGCGTTTGTTCTTTTTTTGGTTTTATCATGATATTAGTTAAGTTCTGTTTATGTTCATTTAGTCTTACTAGGGTTTACTGATTTTTGTTTATAGTATATTGATACTGTTTGATTAGTTTTCAAGGTAAATGACAGCATGATCTAAAATTGTTCATGTGGTAATTTCTGATATTAGTCAATTTTGATAATTGTTAGTATTAATTTTTGATAATTAGTTTGATTACTTAGGATTAATTGATAGTAATTAGCATGATTGGTTATAGCTGTAAAGATCTTAATCGTTAGTTATTTAGATTTGTTAAATTCTGATTAGTTTTTGATAATTAGGTTTATAATGGTTTAATAATTCGGCATCTAAATAATTCAGAGGGTTAAAGGGGTTGAATGGCAATAGGTTTTAAATCCAATTTAGTTTCAGGGGTGTTTTGGGTATCATAAAAATGGTTAATAGTAATAAACCTAAGGAAGGGAGGGCATTTTGGGTAAAGAAAAAGGGTAATTTGGGTAGATTTTTAAGTGAAGTGAGGGTAGAAAGGGGATTACATTAGATTAGAAGGTTCTAAATAGGGGAATTAGTATAATTCTTAACAAATAGGTATAGGCAATTAAATTACAAGTTAAAGAATAAGGGTGTAAGTGAAATAAAAGAGGGACTAAAGTACAAATTCTGAAGTTTAAAATTCCCTCTAAATCTAACTCTATAAATAGGCATTGAAATGCCTCATTTTACAAGTTTTTTGGAAATCTGAAATATCTCGCAAGTAATTTCTGCCTCCTTATATCTAAAATTCAAAAGTTCAACACTTCAGAAAATTCAAAAACATTAGAAAATATCCAAAAACTAAAAATAGTATTGTTACATTGATCATTTTGTTCAATTTGAAGGCTGTATACTGATTCTCGCTGGTTCTGATAGTTGAAATGTTGTGAAATTACACTGAATTGATCGAGTTTGTTTGATCTTTGGTTTCAATCCAGGGCTGTGGTTTGATTCGTGGTATTTTGAGGCTGAAATTAGATTTTCCTATCCTGTTGATGTTGTTATGCTGGATAACATTTGCTGAAAACTTTCTTCTATTTGGTACTGTTGTAGCTGACCCTTCATTATCCTCATTTGTTCCATTCTCAGGTACCGGCTCTAAATTTCTTGTTGTATGCTTGATTCAAAAATTTGAAATGGAAGTGATTCAGCTTGGATTCATGATGATAATATTGTTTCTATTATTTCAGTTTTAAGATGACTGAATTTTATTGTAATTCAAGTAGAATAACTGAGTATTGTTAGTATGATGATTACTCAAATTGTCATTGAACTAAATTGGACTGTAATAAGGTTTAACTTTTTTTTATTTGTTGGTTGTTAATTGATCTGTGCTATAGACACATGGATCCAATATTTAATAGTTGTTCTGTGTAGCTTGTGTGATTTACGTTTATATCTTCTGTTAGAAATTAAGTATAATTTGTTGATGTTTAAACAAGTTAAGCGTATTCCAGAACTTACTGTTGTAGTTTATAAGACTTTGTTAATTGAGAGTGTGAGTTGACAATTCAATATATTAATTTCTCTTACAATTTATGTTTTAAAAGATGAATTAGTACAAGTCCATAGTTTACCCTCAACTAGGATGATAAGTGCTATTATTTGGCTCTAAATAATCCGTTAGTTGATTCATATACATTGTATAAATTTACATGACATCAATTTATGCTTTTAATTCAACTTCTCCATCTACAATCTGATTAGTGTTTATCCTGTTGCAAATTATTTAAACATATTTGGAGAACTTTGAAACAAATTAGCATATCATCGATTTTTTTAGATAGACTCTGTTTGGTGAAAGGTTCAACACCGTACTGCCGATGGGCAGAGTTTCGTCTCACCTAATGCAGGCCCAGTTATTTATCACTTCCTCAATTTGGGCCTGGGCCAAGGTTGTGACTGACCAATATGTTGGTATAGGCCTGTGTAGTTTTCCTTTTGATTGGGTCCATCTCGGAGCCCAATGGTAGAACTTTGTGCGGATTTATTGATGACATTGAATTAGTCTAAATAATAAAATTAACTTGGACCTTTTTTTATTCATTATTAGAGACAAATAAAATGGAAAAATCATAGTTTCTTTAGGCTTACCTTTAATAAAAATGAGACGAGCCTCTCTAAATAAACGCATAAATTGCGGGGCCATCAATAATTGCTTAAATAAAATACTTAGAAATTCGGGATGGACCGTTTAGCAAATTTCACGGTCTTCCCAAAAGATAATAAACACGTAGTCACTTTAGGTGCATATGTTAATAATATTACCTTCCTAAATACGGGTGCACATTTATGTGATCCATATCCAAATCTCAACGAAGTCGAAATGTGTTAAAAGCCACGGGCGTACAGGTACGGCGTGGTTCGAGATACTTTTGCACGATGTTGCAATTCTTCTAAATAATAAATATAATAAAAGAGGGATATTAACAAAAGGCACATAAAAATGGAACATGTATTGAAATCAGATAAAAATTAAGTACAACAGTTGAGCGACCGTGCTAGAACCACAGAATCCGGGAATGCCTAACACCTTCTCCCGGGTTAACAAAATTTCTTATCCGAATTTCTGGTTCTCGGACTGTTAACAGAGTCATATTTTCCTCGGTTCGGAATTCAACTGGTTACTTGGGACACCATTAATCTCCTTAGTGGCGACTCTGAATAAACAATAATAAATCCCATTCTGACTGTCCTTTAATCGGAAAAACTCCTTTACGCCCTTTACGGGGTGTATTAAAGCGGAAAAAGGGAGTGTGACAACAACATCATGAAATGGGGAGAAAGGAGCAAGCCATCTACTATCTCATTAAGAAGTTCACCCCGTACGAGGCCCGGTATTCTCAATTAGAGCTCACCTATTGTGCTCTGACTTAGGTAGCTCAGAAATTGAGGCATTATTTCTATGCGTATACTACTTATCTCATATCCAGGATGGATCCGTTGATGTATATCTTCCAGAAGCCCATGCCCACTGGCAAGCTCGCCAAGTGGGAAATCTTGTTGAGTGAATTCAACATTGTTTATGTGACTCGGAAAGCAATCAAGGGCCAAGCCACATCAGATCACCTTACCGAGAACCCTATTGGAGGAGAATACGAACCCCTGAAAATGTATTTTCCTGATGAAGAAGTGTCCTTTGTAGGAGAAGATATTGTAGAATCCTACGATGTTTGGGGATTGTCTTTTGATGGAACCACAAATTTCAAAGGTGTTGGAATAGGAGCAGTCCTAGTATCAGAAACCGACCAGCATTATCCGGTATCCGCCAAGCTCAGGTTCCCTTGCACAAATAATATGGCCGAACAGAAAGCTTGCATCCTGGGACTCAAGATGGCCATTGACAGGAAAATTCAAGAGTTACTAGTGATCGGGGACTCAGACCTGCTCATACATCAAGTTCGAGAAGAATGGGCCACCAAAAACTCTAAGATACTTCCCTATTTGCATCACATACTGGAGTTGAGGAAAAGATTCACAAAGACAAAATTTCAGCACATCCACAGGGTCCAGAACGAGTTCGCTGATGCATTAGCTACATTATCATCCATGATCCAACATCTAGATATGAATTTCATAGATCCCATCCCAGTGAAGATCTATGATCAGCTAGCTTATTGTGCTCACGTTGAGGAAACGGAAGACGGAAAACCATGGTTCCACGACATCAAGGAGTACTTGACAATAGGAGAATACCCAGAACTTTCTAACGCCACTCAAAAGCGCATGCTCCAGAGATTATCCAACAACTTCTTTCAAAGAGGAGGAATCGTGTACAGGAGGACTCTATATTTGGGTTTGTTAAGGTGTGTCGGAGCAAAATAAGCATCTAGACTATTGGACGAAGTGCATGCAGGGACATGCGGGCTGCACATGAATGGTTTTGTCTTAGCAAAGAAGATACTCCGAGTAGGGTCTTTTTAGATGACTATGGTAACAGACTGTATCCAGTACGTTCGCAAGTGCCATCGCTATCAGATACATGCAGACATGGTAAAGGTGCCTCAAACGAGCTTACTGCAACAAGCTCAACATGGCCATTTGCCTCCTGGGGGATGGATGTCATTGGACCTATCGAGCCCGCCGCATCAAACAAGCACAGATTTATCCTGGTGGCAATTGATTATTTTACTAAATGGGTTAAGGCAGCGTCATACAAAGCAGTGACTAAGAAAGTTGTGGCAGATTTTGTCCGTGACCGTATTGTTTGTCGATTCGGAATTCTGGAATCAATCATCACTGATAATGGTTCCAATCTCAGCAGCAACTTAATGAAAGCAATGTGTGAGGCATTCAAGATCAAACATAAGAACTCTACAGCCTACAGGCCTCAGATGAATGGAGCCGTGGAGGCAGCCAACAAGAATATCAAGAAGATACTAAGGAAGATGGTCGAAAGTCACAAACAATGGCATGAGAAGCTATCATTCGGTTTACTGGGATACCGCACCACAGTCCGCATATCGACCGAAGCAACTCCCTACATGTTGGTCTATGGTACAGAGGGGGTCATCCCCGCCGAGGTAGAGATTCCCTTATTAAGGATCATACAAGAAGCAGAGTTGGACGATGCAGAATAGGTAAAAGGTCGCTACGAGCAGTTAGCACTTATAGATGGGAAAAGGATGAATGCAGTTTGCCACGATCAGTTGTATCAGAACAGAATGTCTAGAGCCTTCAACAAAAGAGTTAAGATAAGGAAGTTTACACCGGGGCAGCTGGTGTTAAATAAAATATTCCCACATCAAGAGGAAGCCAAGGAGAAATTCTCTCCCAACTGGCAAGGTCCGTACATGGTTCACCGGGTTCTAACTGGAGGAGCCCTTATTCTTGTAGAAATGGACGGAGAAGTCTGGCAAAAGCCAATCAACTCAGATGCAGTGAAACGATATTATGTGTAATAACCTATGATTGCTTTATGATTTAATTTAAACTACGCCTGACCTGATTCCCGTTTAAGAGGGGATACGTAGACAAGCCTATAGGTTCGGTCACAATTTAATAAAATTTCATGTCCCCCTATTATTGGAACTGGGGCAGAATTTTGAGGAGGGCCCTCAAAATTTCGAAGTCAGTCTTCAGCCGCTCATCGTCAGGGATGTCAACCGAGTGAATTGGGGCAGAATTTTGAGGAGGACCCTGGAAATTCCGAAGTTGATTTTTCATCCGTTCAGCGCAGTCGTCAGAAGTGCCAACCCAATGAACTGGGAAAAATTTTGAGGAGGACCCTAAAAATTCCGGAACAAGAAAGGTTGCAATTCTTTGAACCACGTCGCAGTCGTTGGTTCATTTAAACAAAATCATTTTCTACTTACGTTATATTTGTTAAATCATGCATAACTATGATAACTGCTGTTTAGCGACGCTACCCCAATGATGCACGACGACGGAAGCCACGAAAGAGAGAACTAACCTTTCCCGTTTATAAAACTCACGATTTTCTTTGGATGCGGGCACCCAAGTCACAAAGTTACCAAACATGTTACGTAATCGCATTGAACCGTCGCGCCTATTTGCATTTACTATTCACACGCAATGGCCCCAGCAGCCGCAATATCACGATCAGCTATCAGCTAAGAATTTTTTTCTTACTATTTTCTTTTATCTTATTGCACAAGGCTATTTTTCTGCCTTCCGAGACTAAGCGTTGTCTCCATCTGTATTTCCTGCATTGCATAAGGCTACTTTTCCGCCTTCCGAGACTAAGCGTTGTCTCCATCTGTATTTCCTGCATTGCATAAGGCTACTTTTCTGCCTTCCGAGACTAAATGTTGTCTCCACCTGCATTTCCTGCATTGCATAAGGCTACTTTTCTGCCTTCCGAGACTAAGCGTTGTCTCCATCTGCCTTTCCTGCATTACATAAGGCTACTTTTCTGCCTTCCGAGACTAAGCATTGTCTCCATATGCCTGCATTACATAAGGCTACCTTTCTGTCTTCCGAGACTAAGCGTCGTCTCCATTTGCATTTCCTGCTTTGCATAAGGCTACCTTTCTGCCTTCCGAGACTAAGCGTTGTCTCCATCTGCATTTCTTACATTGCATAAGGCTACCTTTCTGCCTTCCGAGACTAAGCATTGTCTCCATTTGCATTTCCTGCATTGCATAAGGCTACCTTTCTTCCTTCCGAGACCAAGCGTTGTCTCTATCCTGCATTATCTGCATAAGGCCACCTTTCGGCCTTCCGAGGTTAATCTCTACCTCCACTTGCATGGCTGAAATATCGCCACCTTATATTTCCTGCATGGCTAAAATATCGCCACTTTATTTCTCTTTCGTGGCTGAAATATTGCCACCTTATCTTTCCTGCAAGGCTAACATATCGCCACTTTATTTCTCTTCCATGGCTGAAATATCGCCACCTTTTACATATGTCTTGCAATCGGCTGAAATATCGCCATTTACATTTTTTTGCACCAGCTGAAAGATCGCCAAATTATTTAAATTCTCTATTGGCTGAAATATCGCCATTTACATTTTTTTGCATCGGCTGAAACATCGCCAAACTATTTAAATTCTCTATCGGTTGAAATATCGCAATTTACATTTTTTTGCATTGGCTGAAATATCGCCAAACTATTATTTAACTTCTCCATCGGCTGGAACATCGCCTGTTTATTTAAATTTCTTTCGACTGAAATATTGCTATTTACGCTTTTGCATCGGCTGAAATACCGCCAAATCTTGCATCTCATGGGCTGAAATATCGCCAAACTGTCCAAAGGCATCATCATTCGGAGGCATCATCCTCATAGCCTGAGAACACCATGACATGGCCCAAGGACCCCACTTTATATCCTGCACATCATTATTCAAAGGCATCATGGTTAGGAGGCACCATCATCATGGCATGAGAACATCATCTCATAGCCTGCGAATCCTTTAATTTTGCACTTCATGGCCTAGGACAACATGGTCTGAGGACATCATCCTAACCGGCCGAAGACAGCATTCATGGTCCAATGAGAACTTGCATCACGTTTAAGTTTATGCACGATATACGCCTATATTGCTCACTTTTAGGTACACCGGCTAGCAACTACCGTTTCAGCATGAGCGATCCCGCTCCGATTCTCACAGCCGATCAGCTTCAAAATACCTCTTGCCTCCCCCCCCCCAAACATCGTGTCTGTCTTTCCGAATCTCCATCGGCATGTTCCGTCAATGGTTCCTGAACTACATACGTCCTAATTCCCGTAAAACCAAAGATATGTAGGCAGCTCAGAAACCAGAGCTCGGTCAAATTCTTTTCAAATCGCCACTTTCGGTCAAAATTGGCCATCATATATTTACCCGACAACTCTTTCATCCTTCTCGAGTAAAAAGAGGCAGCTGTTGATACACAATTTTTCCCTGGTTATTTTTTATAGCCAAAATACTTTCAAAATAACATATATGTGCATATATGAGCACACACAAGAGTTTTGGTACTTTACCAAATTTTTAATGATTTTTAAACCAATTTATTGCCTATTTTTATACCATAAAATCCAATAATTATTCCCAAAGTTATCATTTTTGGGGACAACCCATTTTTTTATTATCATTTTTACACCAAAATATGGCTAACAAATTTATTTAGTATTTTTTTAAAATTAAATTGCACATGATTGCAATATTAGCCCCTTGTAAGATTTAATTGTAATTATATTTATAAAATTGACTCCAGTATTTTTATTTTGATAATTATGTATTATTAATCATTTTAGCACATTTGATTTACTTCTCGAAATTATTTTGCTATTTTTATAAATTAAACTAGGGAAAAGTGGCTATTTAAAAGTTATCCCTTTTTGCATTTCAATTTTAACCGGAATTGGGCCCCAATCTCATCCCCAAATTGAACCCAATTCCCTAACCCAATTTCCTAATGCAGCCGACCCAGCAGCCAATCACCCGAACCGGCCCGTGTCCCTTTTAATCTGAGTCGTTGATCATTTTGATCAACGGCCCAGGCTCCCCCTTACCATTTTTAATTCTAAACAACCCCCCAAACCCTCCTCATTCTCTCAAAGACCGCCACCTCTAATCCCTCGTCTCTCTCAAAATCTCTCACCCACCTGAAACCCTAATAGCCGCCTACCCCTTCTTCGACCTCAAATCACAAAAATCAATGGCTAATCTAACCATGGACGACCTCTACTCACCACCTACTGCTCCCACACGCCTGCTCACTGAAGATTCGAGGCTAGACCTCAAGGATCTTCATCCAGACCTTGGTCGATTCAAGATTCTTTGGCCGTTTTCGGCTTTGCTCCGGCGTATCTTGGCCTCTTGAGCCTGGATTCGACCTTGTCAACTCAGATCCGTTCTCGTGACTTCCAAGCCTTTCTTGTCCTTTAGGGTTCTCAGAAGCCCTAGCCTATTCGAGGTTCCTTTTCGTTTATTCTTTTAGATGTGTGCTAGATCTATGCTGTTGATAACATTTTATAGTTTTTCCCCAAATTTCCTCTTTCAAAACTGTTCAAATCAATTTTAGGGTTTTCTGAAAATGGTTCCTAAAATGTTTTCTGATTCTTTTGCTCTCCCTTATGAGTGTTTATGCTCTTTGTTTTATTTCCTATTATGTTCGAGGCTGTTCTCTTGTTTCTTACCGGATTTCTACAGAGATTCTTTTACATTCCATGTTCACATGCTAGCCTAGGTTGTTGACTTACATTTTGCTATATGTGTTCAGGCTCATGCTTTAATTTTGTTTCTAAAGTTCCGCTAATCATGTTCTTGCCTACCTTTGTCTTAACGCTCGTGGTTTTCTCTTATTTCTGTTTGTGCATGTCTGCATATATTTGTGACCTTCTGTGCATTCTAGAACATGCATGTTAGGAATCTTGGTTTCTTTTGAGGTTTATGAATGTTTCTTCTAAGGTTATCTACTATGTGTTTTTTCTGGTTCTCATCTCTAAACTGGTTGCCTAGTGCTTGTACGCTCTTTATACAAGCTGAATGTCCCTCTAAAATAACCATAGATTCGGGACTAATTTCAGACTTCCTTATGTAAACATGATTGATTCTTTCCTTGTTTTATTTGAAAACTTTTTTTAACCTTTCGATTCCCCTATTTCGGACTTGGTTCAGGGGCCATTTTGAATCCTCGATTCCTTGATTTACTATGTACTAATTGATTTACTTTGTCTTTGCCTTATTTACTTGACCGTGTATTTCAAAATTTTCTTTCTTTAATAAAAATCCCTATGTATTTACCCCTTATTTGTATGCTATGCACAATATGCTTACTTGATCTTCTTCCTTAAATAACTATTACCCTTTACTGTTCAAATTTGAATTCCTCAATTAAAGGGATTTTTCGCTACTGATTGATTCTAATTGATACATGGTTATTTTCTTACCTTGTTCCCTGCCTGATTTCAAACTATAAATACTCTCCTCCCTTCTCTTTGAATACACACGAACACAGAATGCAATCTGAGTTCACAAGTCACTCTCACTTAAAAACTCTTTCTCTTTTACTTGTGCTGCTGTGGACTTTGTTTACTCTACTTTCTCCTGCACTCTTTTGTTTCTCTACTGGTATGTCTCAGTTAGTTTACATGTCTCCACCACAATGTGTTTACTTCTGTCCAATTCTTTTAGTTGACATTTGTTTCTAGCATATTGTAACATGTTCCCCTTTTCCTTTGTAATTCAGTATTTAAATTATGTATGCATCCTGTCAGTTCCATGTCATGAATTTGATACTCTATGAATCCCAAACCCTCATACCCCTTTATATGTGAGTTATGGTTCAGGGCATGACAACACTCTAATATTGTTGTCCATGATTCTGGATTGGATTCTTTGAATCCTAAACTCAATCAGTTCCCGTTCCCTTTCCCATTTTATGTGTTTTTGAGCTTTAGACTTGGGTCTGGCCTAATCAATGTCTAGACCCTGGTCTGACCTTGAAGGGTCTGCTCTCAAATTGTTTGACCAAGCAGGTGATCAGGGGTGTGCCAGCCTACTTTGTGGCTAGGTATGAACACAACCTGTCATGGCTCCCCAATCCCCCTTTCACATTGCACTTACTCTTAGCTATTTAGTTATGCACCTCTCTTGCAAGCCATGCTTTGGGACCCTTTGGGATCCCTCTGGACTTGGATGCCTGAGAGTTGGCTCTTTCACATTGCACTGTTTCTATTCTAATGATATCTTGGGTGTAAGCAATGCCGGGAATCCCTGAGATTCCTTGGAACTTTGAAACACCCTGGGTAAAGAGAAGGCTTTTGAAATCTAGATCCCGGAAGTGGCTCAATCGCATATTATTAGACATTAAGGTTGAATTAGGCTACTCGGATCTAGCTGTTAGCCTCTGATGTATTTTTTCTACATTCTGTAATAACTTGTATAAACTCGGGGAGTATAGCAAAGCAATGTGGGAGGGGTCTTTACTTTCTTGCATCAAAAGGGGTAGAAATCATGATCTTAGGACTTTATTATTTAACCATCTAGATGCCCTGCCTATAGGACTGTTTTAATCACATAGAAAGCATGTCTATAGGACTTAACACTCACTTTCTGTAATTATTCATATAGAAATCCTGCCTATATGAGTTTAATTTTGTGCAAATTTATAGGTGTCATGCCTATAGGATGTGCATACGCATGACATTAGGCAAACTTTAGGTTTAATAAACAAGAATCTGTCTACAAGTTAATTAACAAGTTCGGTAATCAATAACTTGTAAATATCATGTCCATAGGAGCTTCTTTTGAATCAAACTCGCTTAGCCTATTTAACAACAGTAGCAATTGATTAGCCTTTTCATATACGCCTAAGTCAGCACATGTTTTCCAAAACGTAGTCTCTAATAAAACTTGTTTCAAATTAGTGTATACTTTTCCCTAAAATCTATTTTTTAATTTGGCATATCTTTTCTGAAACTCCTTCTTTCTAATATTCTGCCTAAATGTGTTTTCCAACTCAATTCCTGTCTTTTGAACTCGTCATTTTAAATCAGTTCCGCAACTCACTCTTTTCTTTAGATAACTCTGTCCCTTCTGGAATTTTCAAAACATTTTTTTTTGTGTTTAACCACAATTAGGCAGTTTGTTTTCCCTTTTCAACTAGTTTCTAAACATCTGTAGTATACCCTTTTTCTTCAAGACTCTTCTGCATAATCATCTTCTAAAATCAGTACTTTCTTAAATCAACTCGCGACTAATTCAATGCCTTAATCTCTGACAACTGTATCTGAGTTGCCTAATGCAGACTTTCTGTCCAAATATATATGTTGAACCAGTCCGCTCACTGCTTAATTTTAATCTAAGACCAAATCAGTATTTGTCAAGGCATGCTAAACTATATGATTATTTGATTTCTGGGGTTTATTTGAGCCTTATTTGCTTGTTTATTCTTCCCTTTATTTGATACTTGTTTTGAATGTCGAGCTAGAATATTATCCTTTAAACTCCACAAAGGCCTCCATCCCTTTCTTTCCTTTTAGGA
Source organism: Nicotiana glauca (assembly GCA_026770625.1). NCBI lineage: Eukaryota > Viridiplantae > Streptophyta > Magnoliopsida > Solanales > Solanaceae > Nicotiana > Nicotiana glauca. The sequence goes on along the minus strand of MU732853.1, from coordinate 31,090 downwards.
TTAGAAGTCCTAATACCCCGGGACTGATAGGATTGGGACGAGTAGTAGCGTGCGATAAGTAAACAATATCGTTTCGCGCTTTAATACCTTAACGAGGTGGGAAGGGTAGACTTGGAGATGATGATTAAACGATAACACTATGTGTACAATTGGGTACCAGTGTTGTGCGAATGATCCATGTAATGTATAAACCTAGGACTCCCCTCTCCTTTTATTAGTTTAACAATTTTTTTAGAACTTTAAAAGCTGCTGCACTTTCAACTTCTGTTTCTCATAGGATTTTTGGTTTGCTTGCACTAATTGCTTGATTTCTTCCCTCTACTTGCACATTTCTTTTACAACTAAACTGCTCCCTTTCTGAATTTCAGCACTTCTTTTAACCTTTTTGTGCTTCCTGCTGTACTTGTAGTTTATTCGTATTTGCACTTAAAGTCACAATTGCAGCATGGCCGGGAACCACACTAGTGGATCTGGAGGGGTGCCTAACACCTTTCCCTCGAGATAATTTCAAGCCCTTACTCAAAACTCTGGTCTGCATATTTAATTCATTTAAAAGTGTCATAATGCACTATAATCATTAGGTGGCGACTCTCCAAACTCCAAAAACCCAATTCCCAAACGGTATAAGAGTTGTCTTCCCGAATGTTGTGAACTCGATTTTGCGAGGAAAAAGGGGGCGTCGATAATTGGCAAAGGCATTAGAATTGGAAAACACCATTGTTGGAATCTGATGCAATCAAACTGAGAGAAATAAAATGAGAGTCTTATCGGTGAAAACCTACGGGCACCATAAGGCGACGGTGAGCAGAGAAATTAAAAAGGAGAGATTCCGTTTAGTTAAAACTTGCAAAGAGCACTATCGGGCGACGGTAAAAAGAGAAATGAGAGAGGTCGATTGCCATAAACCCACAAGGGCACTGTCGGCCGAAGAGAAGACATTTCCAGCACTGAAAGAGTCCTGGCAAGATTCACTAGTTTTGAAACACAGGCCAATGAGTTTATAAGAAGTTGGGAAAGTCTATGCCGGTCGGGCATCCAGTCCAAGAAGCATGTCATGTCTATTTGAAGCCTGCATGCACCCTAGACAAGTCTTTCTTTTCTCCCCGAAAGGGACGCTTCTCTTTAAATTCATTTTCTTACCTTTTGTTCACTTTTTCCTTGAATCCCTTTCTTTCTAACTCTGTTCCCGAAACTAATACAAAGAAAAGGTGGCAGGACTGGTTTTACAGGGCTCTATCTAACAAACACTAAAAGAAAAGTACCTAGCCTCAGCGGGTGCACCAAGCCAATCCCGACTGGCAATGATTGTTGATCCTTTCAAAGCAAAGATATTGGAAATGAAAGAAAGTCAAAGACAAAGGTCCTAAGAGCAGAATAAAGTGAAAAAGGAAAAATCCCCATGCAAGCGATTCATCATGAAATCCTAAAAGTTGAGCCCTTCGGTTTGAAAAAGAGATTAATCTTCAAAACCAGCAAGCAACAGAGGTTCTCAACAGAAGTTAGGCCAGGATCAAGCAATTTAGACAATCAAGGCCATAAAACCAAACACCGTTTCAAACTAACAATCGTTCTTTGTTTGAACAGTGAAACAAGTGCAATCCAAGAAACCATGCAAGAAGCAGGTGCAATCAAAAGGAAAAGAAATGCGCAAGTGTTGAAATAGCTTTGTAGAAAATAATCAATCCAAAAGGGAAGTTTCCTCCATGTTCTTTCCTGCATCCTTTTTTTTAAAAACAAAGAAGAAAATCCTAGAAAAGGATAGTTTAGAATCCCCAATATCAACCTTTTACTTTTGTTTGCTAACATTAGGGCTCCAATCCCTGAGTTGTGCCTTTTAGACATAGGGCATCCATTCCCAAGTTATCCTTTGCCAACAGTAGGGCTCCAATACCTGAGTTGCACCTTTTATACATAGGGCCTCCATTCCCTAGTCACCCTTTGGTAACATTAGGGATCCAATCCCTGAGTTATGCCTTTTTAGACATAGGGCCTCCATTCCATAGTCACCCATTGCCAACATTAGGGCTCCAATCCCTGAGTTGCGCCTTTTAGACATGAGGCCTCCATTCCCTAGTCATATTTTACCAATATTAGTGCTCCAATCCCTGAGTTGCGCCTTTTAGACATAGGGCCTCCATTCCCTAGTAGCCTTTTGCAAACATTAGGGCTCCAATCCTTGAGTTGCGCCTTTTAGACATAGGGCCTCCATTCCCTAGTAAAGTTTTGCCAATATTAGGGCTCCAATCCCTGAGTTGAGCCTTTTTAGACATAGGGCCTCCATTCCCTAGCCGCCTCTTGCCAACATTAGGGCTCCAGTCCCTGAGTTGTGCCTTTTTAGATATAAGGCCTTCATTCCCTGACTGCCTCTTGCCAACCTTAGTGCTCCATTCCATGAGTTGTGCCTTCTTAGACATAGGGCCTCCATTCCCTAGTTGTCTTTTTCGCCAACATTAGGGCTCCACTCCCTGAGTTGACATTTTAGATATAGGGCTCGACTCCCTAGTCTTTTCCATCCTAGGCAGACGCAATTCTTATTTTATTCAAAAAAAAAAAGAATTAGTTCAGACTTTTGTCCCAAATAACTCACGAAATTTTCCTAGTGAAAACTGGCGCAGAAAAATTTCTTTCATTTGTTTGTTTTGGTATTTGAGCAGGATTGACCTCAAGGCACAGGATCTGAGGTAGCTGAAAGAATGAGTCTTAACATGATATAAAGAAAAGAAGAAAAATAACAAGAAGAACAGGATTCAAAATGTCGAAGCCGACAAAGATGCGGACTGCTAAAATTTTGATTAAAGTCACAAACTTCGAATGTCCCACTTTAATCCAAATGCATGAGAAAGAACCAGCACCTACAACTTGCAAGCATCAAGATTCAGATTGGAGTCCGCAGCAAAATCAGCTAAGACTCAAGATCAAGCTTCAAGAGATTTACAGATAGGAATCTTGTAACTCGTAGTTGATAGGCATAACTAGCTTAGCTTTTATTTTTCTTTTGGTGTAATAAGGAGGTCATCAAGCAATAGCAGCAGCATCAGAAGTGAAATCACAACTCCCGGTAGTCCCAGTTACCAAAACTTCGAGAACTACACTGACCTGATACCTTTACAGTCAAGGATATGTAGGAAACCTTTGAAGCAAGGTTCGGTCAGACATTTTTCAAAAAATGCTTCTCGTGGAGTGCCAAGCGGGCAAAAATCCCTCATAATTTCTCATTTATCTTTGCTCGAAAACCCTTTGTGTCTCCGAGCAAAGAGGGGCAGCTGTGAGCACGTGATTTTTTTATCGCATGAATTACTCCTATAGAATTCTTAGATTTAGGAGTTTTCTTTTAATTATTTTAATTTTTAGGATTTAATTGTATTATTTTTGTGTTCGTTTGCATTTGTGTATGCATGTTTAATTTAGATAATTTATAAAAATACAAAAATATTGTATTTGAATTTAGGATTTAATTTTACATATTTTAGATTAATTAGTAATTAGGGTTTTACAAAAATACAAAAATCACAAAAATTGACTTCTAGCTTTGAATTATGTTAATTTTCTTTTAATTTGTTTTAATTAATTGCATTAATCATCATTTAGGGATAATTAGTTTAATTCCGTCCTTAGAATTTAATTCAGATTTTATTTTTAAAAGAAAAGAAGATAAGAAGAAAATGAATAAAATAAAAAGGAATTAAGAGAAAAGGAAACAAGAAAAATAAGGGAAAGATTTGGCCTGTTAAGGATCCAAATTGTTGGGCCAATACCAGCTACAATTCACCAGCCTAGTTTAAATTACCCTTTAACCAGTCCAAAAAACCTTCAACGCAGCCCAAAACCGCCGCTGATCCGGTCCAGCTCCCCCTTACCACCAAACCAACGTTGTTTGCTCCCTTTTTATCTCAACCGTCGAGGTTGGAAGATCTAACGGATGAGAACTGAGGATCACTTAATATATAAGTGTCCTAACGACCCCCACCCCCCATCTCTCTTCTCCGATTAAACCCTAGAGACCGTCCCCTTCCGCCTTGAGCCGCTGTCTGCTGCCGCCGGAAATTGCCCACAGCGGCGGCGAGTCTCCATCCCCAAAATTTCACCCTAGCTTCCTCTTCCCCTCCTCATCATCAATCCACCCTTAGATTCCCTTGAATCCCACTGGAATTCCTAAAAACTTCAAAACTCTAGTCGTCGCCCTTATTTTCTCCGGTGGCGGCGCCACCACCCAAACCCCACAAAATTAACACCAAACCACCTCCGCAACCCCCTCTTTCCTAATCTATAACTAATAACCTTCGAATATCTCTGTATATCTTCGAATTTCAAATCTAAAGGTCAAACCCTAGAGGTCAGAGTTGAGATTTTGCGGATTATAGTGATCCAAAATGATTTTATTCACTTGTTCTCTATGAGAACATGCGACTATTGTCACATTGGACCAGAAATCCAAGAAGTTGGAGTTCCGATTTGCTTGTGTTTCTTGTTGGTCCGGATTGTGAGAGGTACTTCTCTTTTCATCTTTGAATAAATTTTCTTTTACTATTGTTCTTTTTTGTCTATCTTGTATTTTAATATTCTTCTTCTCTTTTCCATTTTTTTGGCCTTGACTTGGTTCTGTCTTCTGAGAATCAACTCAAAATTAGTTAGGTTAATTCGTGATTGGTATGTAATTCCAGTAGTTTTTAATTTTTCTTTTTAATTCCCGAGTTTGTCACCTTGTTTAGTGTTAGAATTATGTCCCTGATTTCCTCTTGTTAGTTTTTCTGTTTAGTTTAATTATTTTTTTGATTTTTAACCTAATTAATCCCTGACCTAGCTATGAGTTGATCATTAATTCAATTAGGTTATCTGTGAAATTATTTCTTTATGTTTTAGTATCCAGACCTTTCCTTCCATTTATGTGAGTGCTTGTCTAGATTTTTGTTTGTATTTGACCCATTTGACTAAGTTCAGCCTGTCCAATTTGGATTTAGGTTATTGGGTTAGCCCTTGGCCCATTCGAGGAAGGTTTCAAGGGGTAAAAACAGGTCATTTGGGGCGTTGTTTAGGAAGTTTAGGTCAGGGAATCTTGTAGTAACAGAATAGGAAGCCCCTAGAAGCTTCTAGTGTGGGGTTTTAATTTGAATTTTAGGATTTGGGTAGTATAACTTGAAAAATAAATTAGGACATTAGGGACTTTTAAGCAAAAAAGCAGAAAATTAAGAAGGATCTAAGGGGTAAAAATAAATCTGAGGGTTGGCCTAATTGCTTGCCTATAAAGGCAATCCATTCTTGCATTACAAGGGAGATTTTTAGAGATCATAATTGTGAGAGAATAGAGAACCGGTAGAATTTGAGAGCTAAAATACACATATTTTAGATTTTAGAGATTAAAAAAATCCTGAAAATCAAACAAAAAATAGCTTAGAAATCCAGCAAAAGCTATTGTTTTCATTAATTTTTCAGTAGTTCTGATTCCCTTCCAATTTCTGAAACTATTTGGATTCATCTGGTAGAGAGATGGCTTAAGCTTGTTCATAAAAGTTTGGTGTTAGATTCAGCTGGGTTACTGTTCGATTTTTTTTAATTTTAAAGCATTTCAAATCGTTTTTCTGGGTTCTGCTGGTGCTAACTCTTGATACTGCCTACTGATACTTCATTTCTGCCTTTTATTTTCAAATTCTAGGTACAATTTATATTCTATCTCATGTGAAGTTCGGCTCTATGACGAATGAAGATGAAATTCTAAGTTCAAACATGTTCTCCATCCCTCTTCTATGGCTTAATTTTATTACTTAGTACTAATGTGTTTTATAACATAGCCTACTGTATTGTTGCAGTTAAGTTTGAGTTGGTTCAGTGTGTTGTATTTCCAGTATTCACTTAGATCTACTTTCTTAAGTCTAAGATCAATAGGGTTAAGTACATGTTATACAAGTATATGTATCCCTGTTTTGCTTTTTACTCCTTCAATTAGTTGGCTAATTTGGGCTCCTGTTCTGGTATGTCAATAAATGACATATTATGAACATTTGAAGTTCACTTTGTAGGCTGCAATCAGAACTCTCATTTGTATCTGTTAAGTTTAATCAGTATTGAGTTGTTTCTTGCAAATTTAGTTGACTACATCTGTTGTCACATTCACTCGTTTAATGGCACTATAAAAATGGCGGGTCAAGAGGCTCTTTAAGAACTTAGTTTGTTGATTTTGTGCAATAAGGAATACTGGGTGTTGTTGATTCCAGGAATCTAGTGTGGTTTGGGAGATGGTTAAATCATGAGATCTTATTTCGTGTAATAAATGGAAACGAGTTCCTATTTTATTTATTCTGAAAGTCTGATAATTAATTGGTACTAGAAGTCAGTATAATATTCCTTGCATATCGAGTTGTTAAATGTTGATGATTAGATCTATTTTGGCATAATTCCTTGGTTCGTATGGCCATTTGTTTCCATTTGGACTCGATTTTGGATGTTCTACCTTCAGCCGACATTCTGTAGAGTTTGGGTCTCATATGGGCCTGAACGTTGAAGTTATTGTTAGACAAAAGGAAGTTTACTGCCCTAGGGCCTCTAGTGATTCTTTGCATCAAGGTTGAGATTTTCAATAATCAGCGGGCCCAGGGTTTGTTTTGGACAAATAACGTATCAAGACTCTGCTCATTACTGTACCATTGAATGGCACTCTAATTTCACACTTTAGTTTAATAGTAACTGTAATTTCTTTAAAAGCTTGATATAGTCAATCTCCTTTAGAATTGGGGTTTAGGTACCAAACAAAATTCAGATATCCAGTGGCCTTTGCTCAATTAATCTTATTTATCCTTAGAATTCGAGGTGTGCCATTTACCAAATTCCATGGACCTCGCAATGTGCGAACGCGTAATTGCTTTAGGCGCGTATTTTAATATCTCCTTTCCTAAACTTGGGTGCACATTTGTGTGATCCAAATCCAAATCTCAACGATGTTAAAATATGTCAAAAACCATATGTGCATTTATGTGACGTTGTTCGATCCATGTTTTAACAAGGTTGTAATATTCCTTAAAATTAATAAAAAGTGTTAAGTACTTAAAATTGCACTATAGGTTGAAACATGTCTTAAAACAGGTAATAAGCCAATTATGATAGTTTAAGCCACCGTACTAGAGCCACGGAATCCGGGGGTTCCTAACACCTTCCCCCAGGTTAACAGAATTCCTTACTGAGGAATTTCTGGTTCGCAGACTTCACTTGGAAAGTCAAAAATTTCCTTAATTTGGGATTCAAAATTAACCGATGACTTGGGACACCAAATACATTTGCCCAAGTGGCGACTCTGATAAATAAATAATTCCATTTTGAATAATGTCACTTAAAGTGGAAAAACTCCCTTATATACTATCCTTCCAGGGGTGGTGTGTAAAAACGAGGTGTGACAGCATCGAGCCGTTTGGAGAAGTCTCACGGGCCCCAGTCACATCCCTTGGGGAATATCTTCGCAAGTCAGCGCCTTAATCGATGCTTGATCTAGGCAAGGCATCAGATAGGTCTCGAGGGGGAAACGAACCGAGATCTCGTACCTTCGGGATTTACTCTTCGAAGCACTATGTCGAGGAAAATTGGTCTTCTGATTTCCCCGCATACAAAAATCTACATGAGTCTCAAGACCTCCAATCAAAACTATACAAGAGCGATGAACTCGATCTACCATAATAGAATCACCCACTAGGGTAGACACATAAACAGGATCACTCAAAGAATAACTAGGCATGACCAGATACGGTTCAAAATAAGATGACACATAGGAGTACATAGATCTTGGATCAAAGAAAACTAAAGCATCTCTTCTATAAACCAGAACAATACCTGTAATTGCTGCATCGGAAGTCTCAGCCTCGGGCCTGGCTAGAAGAGCATATCATCAGGGCTGGGCTATATTTCTGGGATGGCCTGTTGCTGGCTGGCCTCCACCTCTAGTGGCCTGAGCTCCACCTCTAATACCTCCACCTCCACCTCTAGCACCTCTACCCATACCTCTAGCTGGCCGGGCATGCTATGGAACACTCGATGCCTGAACTATGGCACGGGAACCCTGATGGTGAAAGCTACTTGGTGCTTGAGGGAAATACCTAGCAATGTGCCTTGTGTCACCACAAGTAAAACAGACCCTCAGCTGCTGGGGCTGACGACCCTGGAAACTCTGAAGCGCCGGTGTACTGATAGGAGCTGGTAGTGCACTGTAGGACTGCTGATTAAAATACTGTACATGGGAACCACGACCACCTGAAGCACCATGAAAAACCTGAAGTGCTGATTGAAAAGTCCTGGGAGGATGGCCCCTAACATATGAATCCCTACCTCCAGACGACGTACCACTAAATCTGCCTGAATGATGAGGCCTCTTGTTAGACCCCTGACCACCTTCCTATGACAGAACCATCTCTACCCTCCTAGCCACATTAGCCACCTCCTGGAAGGAAATCTCACTCCCTGTCTCCCTAGACATCTAAAGATGAATCAGCTGAATAAGTGCCTCAATGAACCTCCTCACCCTCTCTATCTCTCGGTGGGAAGTATGACAAGAACATGACGATCCAAGTCGATGAATCTAGCCTCACACTGAGTAACGGTAATAGAACCCTGTTGGAGATGCTTAAACTGCATCCGGTAGGCCTCTCTCTGAGTAATAGGGAGAAACTTCTCCAGAAATAATTGAGTAAACTACTCCTAAGTGAAAAATGGTGATCTGGCTGGTCTAGCCAAGCAATACGCTCTCCACCAAGTCTTGGCGAATCCATACAAGCAAAGAGTAAAAAAATCGACCCCATTGGTCTCTACTATCCCCATGTTCCTGAGAACCTTATGACAACTGTCTAGATAATCTTGGGGATCCTCAAAAGATGCACCGCTGAACGTAGTAGTGAAGAGCTTGGTGAAATTGTCCAATTTCCACAAAGCATTGGCAGACATAGCTGCTCCATCACCGGCCTAGGGTAATGACGAAGCTTGTGTGTATAGGAATCGCTGCTCGTACTCTGTCAAATTCTAGTATAGTTTATGATATCGTCCCACGGAGATTGGACAATCTAAGCTACAAACTTGTAATATTTTGACTACTATTTGAGAGAACCAAATTGATGAAAGTGTGTTTAGAATATTAAATTAAGACAAATTTCTTCAAAAAGTTTATACTTAAAAAGAGTTGGGAATCGTTGAATTCACTTGATATATCATTACAATAAACTCAGTTTCATACGTAATTCTCTAAGGAATAATTGCTTATTTCTAATACAGATTTATTACACTAAGAAATAAATAAATAATTTACATTCCATGAGGTTATGTCAATTAATTGATTTAAAACTAGTGACGATTAAATTGAAATACCTTTCCTGAATTGTGCTCACGTATAGTAAAAACTTTGTGAGAATATTTTTACTAGAAAATCAATAATCTTGCCTTCAACAATTCCTCCATGAGAATTAAAACTGAGGAAATCAAGATTACAAACTTGAAATAATAATCTTATCGAAAATTACTTTCACTCTAATATTCAATTCATCAATTTTTATATATTAATTTTGCTCCGTGAGAATTACAAAATTTATATAAGAATAACTTAGATGTAAAATATGTAGATGTGATGATAATGACTACAAAATCATCATTCCATCACAGTATGAAATGTAAATTGTAACGACCCGACCGGTCGTTTTTAGAATTCATACCCCCATCCCCTATTTACTGTTTCTCCTAAGTTCATTTATGCTATTTTGGTTGTCAGGTTATTCGGAGAGTTTTGGGACACTTAGTCCCTAAATAAGAATTTAACTGTTGGAAAGTGGTCCGTAGTCGGAACAGTGTGAAGACGACCACAAAATGGAAATTCGATGGTTCCGTTAGCATCGTTATGTGATTTCGGGGTTGGGAGCGTGTTCAGAATGTTTTTTGGAGGTCCGTAGCTAATTTAGGCTTGAAATGCCGAAGTTTGAATTTTCGAAGTTTCTGGTCCGATAGTAAGATTTTGATCAGAGGGTCGCAATGGAATTCTAGAAGTTGCAGTAGCTCCATCATGTCATTTGGGAGGTGTGTGTAAAGTTTCAGGTCTTTCAGACGTGTTTTGGTTAGGTTTTTTATCGAAAGCGTGTTTTTATGAAAATTGAAGTTCTTAGGCTCAAATCCTTGATTTATTTGAGTTTCTAGTGTTGTTTTAAGTGGTTTAAGGATTGGTGCAAGTTTGAATGAGGTATTAGGTGTTGTTGGTTCTTTTGGTTGAGGTCCCGGGGGCCTCGAGTGTGTTTTGAATGCACAACGGGTCATTTTCCTCCTATTTTGAACTGCTGTTATTTGTCAGCTGGGTTTCTTCTACGCGTTCGCATCTTCTCCTCCGCGATCGCGTAGAGTAATTTGGAGGAGGTATAAATTTTTCATCGCACTTGCATTTCAATGTCTGTATTCGAATAGTTAAAATTCTCCCTTGAACGCGATCGCATCTCCCTCTTTGCGATCGCGAAGAGTAGCCTTGAGCACAGAAATTCCTTTACAACGCGATCGCATATGATCTTCCGTGATCGCGTAGCACATTTTTGGACAGTGACTATTTCCTCTAACGCGATCGCATCATCCCTTTTCGCGATTGTGTTGCTTTACATACCTGGGCAGATTATAGGTTTTTCAAAACGAGGGTTTATGCCATTTTTCATATTTTTGACTTGGGAGCTCGGGAGATCACGATTTTTGGAGGGAGTTTTACTTGGGCGACTTGGGTAAGTGCTTCTCACTCGATTTAGACCAATTTCCATAAATCTCCTCTTTATTTCACCTTTTAATTTCAGATTTTTAATGAAAAATAGGTATAACTTCATAGACCAAATTATTGAGTTTTGAGGGGGTGTTTGACTTCCGATTTGGGAGATTTTTATATGGTTGGACTCGTGAGAGTACGAGGGTTCTAAAAATGTAAAAATTATCGGATTTCGAGACGTTGGCTTGAGGATCATTTTGGTCATTTTGCCTTATTTCGAGCTTTAGCTTTGAATTAATAGTATAATCAGTTGCTTGAGGTGTTATTTACAATGTGTGATTTAATTGATTAGATTTGGGCCATTTGGAGTCGAGTGCTCGTGGCAAGAATGTGGTTGCTAGTTGATTTTAGCCGGTTCGGGGTAATTATCTTGCCTAACCTTGTGTGGTGGACTTCCCCTTAGGATTTGAGTTTTCTTTGTTGGTTGTATTCCTTGTACGCGAGGTGACGAGTGCGTGCTCAGGTTTATTTGTGGAAAATTACCGCTTTTAGGCTCTAAGATCCTTCTAATCACCGAAGATGAAGTTGTTCTTGATATAATTGAGTTCCCCGCTATTAGTTTCACTTCTACATATCTTACTTGGAACTTATTTGCCACTTTTGGTTTATATTTGTTGCTAAATTGATTTATACCTGTCTAAATTTGGACACTTACCCTTCTATAGTCACAGTATCATTCCTAATTGCTTGTTTTAATTGGGAAGAAGTTAGATATCCTAGGTTTAGTTGATATTTCCTTAATTGTAATTATTTGATTCATGTTAACTTCCTTATTGCCTCGACACTTCTTGATTGTAATTTCCTCTGTCACGTCGTGCAAATATGTTACATGTCCAATTATTGTGGTCACCGGTGTAGCTATCACACACTTATTATGTCTTGTTGTTTGTTGAGGTTATCATGCTTCTTGGATTCCCGTGACCCTTCTTATGTATTGTTGATTCCCTTGCTGGGACGTTATTGTTTCTATTGTGGATTCCCTTGCCGGGATGTTATTGCTTCTATTGTGGATTCCCTTGCCCGGACGTTATTGTCTTCTATTGTTGACTCCCTTGCCGGGATGTTGTTGTTCTATTATTTGGGTGAGAAAGAGTGATAACGAAGAGTGATGCCGTGCACATGTACATTTATGTTGACGGGGTTGTAATGCGGGATACCAAGAGATCCCTAGCACATATATTGAGGATACCAAGATATCCTCGGGATACCAAAAGATCCTAGCACATATATTGAGGATACTAAGAGATCCTCGGGATACCAAGAGATCCCCAGCACTTATATTGAGGATACCAAGAGATCCCCAGCACTTATATTGAGGATACCAAGAGATCCTCGGGATACCAAGAGATCCCGAGCACGTATATTCAGGATACCAAGACATCCCCAGCATATATATATTGATGATACCAAGAGATCCTCGGGATACCAAGAGATCCCTAGCACACATATTTATGTTTGGGACTACAGGACGATATTCTGGGAGATCCCCGGTTGAACTCATTTTGTTCAGAGCTGATGTTTTGTTGATTCTATTCGTGTGTAAACATTTCGGTTGCTTGCCGTTCCATTTCTTATACTTACTAGTTGGTGGAGTTCTTGTTAAATACACTTGCACAAGCATACTTGTAGTTGGACTCTCCCCATTAGAGGTGAATACCTTCCGATTTTGGTTAGGGTGGAGATACGCCCTCGTTATCCATTATATATGTGAGAGTGGCCCTAGTTATCCAGCTAGTTGTCAGCATGATCCTGAGAATTGATGTGGCACAGGATGCTAGGTGTTATATTTCTGATGTTGGGCTTTCGTGAGTTATGATTCGTCCGAAACATGGTGAAATTGTAGTAAGAGTTGAATAAGACCTTATGTGAACATCATTGGAAGGTAGCTGCCCTTGTTGTGTCTTGACCTTAGGATTTGGATTGTGATTCTCCCGTCATTTTGTATCATCATTTATTATATTCTCGTTGTTACTTGTTGCCTTTCCCTTTATTGTTATCTGTAGCATTTTTGACTATCCATGCAGACTTTACATATTTATATATCGTTTCCTTATGTACCATGATTATACTGTTTATTGACCGGTAGGTGCCTTGACAGTCCCTCGTCACTACTCTACCGAGGTTAGTTTTGATAGTTACTCGGCACCGCTGTGGTGTGCTCATGCTACTCTTCTGCACATTTTTGTTGTGCAGATACAGGTACTCCCGTTCAGTTCTGTCAGCCATGGAAAGAGGCATATCGGTAAAGATTCAAGGTATATCTGCTACGTTCGCAGACCGATGAGTCCCTTTTCAGCTTTTCTGTAATAAGCATAGTTCTTCCAATATTTCTCCTTGTATAGATATTCTTGAGTCAGAGCCTCTTATGTATCCCTTAGCTTGTGATTTGTGAGTTTTCGGGTTTTGGGAGTTTGTTAGCTTCGAGAATCGTTGTGGTATGTTTCGAGCGGCACCTTAATACTGTTTATTTTTACCAGCTCAGGTTTTATTTATTTTCTTGCGAAATTATGGTTTATCTTTCGCATTGTTAGGCTTACCTATTCATAGGAACTAGGTGCCATCACGACACATTCATGGAGGGTGAACTGGGGTCGTGATAAGTTGGTATCAGAGCTCTAGGTTCATAGGAGTCACAGATCACAAGCCGGTTTGTTAGAGTCTCGTGGATCGGTATGGAGACGTCTGTACTTATCTACGAGAGGATATGTAACCGTTAGGAAAATTTCACTTCATTTGATGTCCCTGTTGTGCGAGATTTTTAACATCTACAATCCTAAACCTCTGTCTTCTACTCTCTCACAGATGGTGAGGAAATGTACTACCTGAGGTGATCAGGCACCCGTGCCCCCTACTACAGCCGTCGGAGCTTGGGGTCGGGGTAGAGTTCGAGGACGTGCACGTGGTGCAGCGAGAGCACCTGCACGAGCTACCACCGAGGTACTACCAGCAGATTCAACTGGAGTCCAGACACCTGACATGCCTATTGCTACTACTACCCTAGCCATTCAGGAGATTTGGCACAGTTCATAAGTATGTACACTACTTTGGCTCAGGCAGGATTGCTCCCCCTTGCTGCAGCCACATCCCAGGCCGGGGGAGGAGCACAGACTGCCGTCGCCCGCACTCCTGAGCAGCGAGTGCATGTTGAGTAGTCCCAGAAATTATTCCTATACCGCTTGCAGCACCAGTTCAGCCCGAGGACATGGCAGCAGCTTCGGAGTAGGAGCAGATGAGACTAGAGAGGTTCAAGAAGTATGATCCTTTGTGCTCAGTGGATTAGCATCAGACGATGCCTTGGGTTTCCTTGATGAGTATTACCGTATTATTTGTACTATGGGTATCTCTGGATCGAGCGGAGTTTCTTTCACTACTTTTCAGTTTCGAGGAGCTGCCTTTGATTGGTGGTGCACCTATGAGTTAGACAGTCCGGACGAGGCAGCTTCACTGACTTGGACCCAGTTTTTAGATATGTTTCTGAGAGAGTTTGTTCCTCAGAGCCTTAGGGATGCATGGCACATGGAGTTTGAGCATTCGCGCTAGGGTGCTATGATCGTCTCTGACTATGTTGTCCGTTACACCAATTTGGCTAGACGTGCCTCAGCCTTGGTTTCTACTATTCGCGAGAAGGTTCGCCGGTTCATTGAGGGTCTTATTCCTAGCATCAGGTCCAGCATGCCAAGTGAGTTGGAGATGGACATTCCATATTAGCAGGTGGTGAACATTGCTAGGAGGATAGAGGGTATGCATGCTAGAGAGAGAGAGGGCAGGTAGGGCCATAAGAGAGAGAGAAGACGAGATCAGGAGAGAGAGTTTGGGGAGGCGAGGGGTCCTCGTAGACCGAGGAGATATACATGTCCTTATTTTGGAGGCAGGGTGCGTCATGGTAAAGGTTTTGTGGGTCAACCAGTTCAGTTCGCTCTTCAGACTCAACATGGTGACTCAGGTGTTCATGGGTCTCGGAGTACCTGTACCGCACAGTTCCCACTGCCTCATTAGCAGAGAGGGTGCTTTGAGTGTGGAGATACTAGCCACATGGTGAGAGATTGTCCCATACTTTGGACCGGTATTTCCCAGCAAGGTATTCCGATAGGTAGAGGGCGGCCAAGCGGGGGAGGCCCAGCTCGTTGACGTGTTCCATAGAGTAAGCTTGAGGCCGGTACGCCAGTTGAATGTCATTTAGGTATAGATTTGGTTTGTTATAGAGGATTACTATCTGTAGTTCATAATAGTTCTACTTATCGGGGTGAGTTTCCTTTATTTGCTGTTCTATTTATGAGTGTGTTTCATGATTTGTACTCTATTTACGTGATTATTCTATTGGGAGGTTCTATGAGTGATAACCGTGTCTAGCATCTGTTTCTAGCTATTGTTGAGGATTATGAGGCAGTAGTAAATTCATGTTGTCTGTTTCGGTAGGTTTGATATGATCACTGAGTATTCTTGGCTACGAGCTGTGATTTCTATGCTCTACCGGTGTGGGAGCCAGCCTGTGTTGTAATTTGTACACGGGATTGATCTAGTGAGAGTCTCTAGATGGGTTGATGTGTGCCATACTTGTGATTCAGTGCTAAGGGTAGGACCCTCGTGATTTAAGGTGATTGATATGCTGAGACAGGGCTGTGTACAGCAGTGAGAGGTTATATCAGTATAAGGTCATTGTGAGTCTTTATATGCTTTCATTCCTTCTTGTTAGATGTTTGTCGATTTGTGTTCTAGAAGGACCTGTGCTAGTTGATTTTTTCGTTAGTTCCCTTATGTGTTTCCTTCTCGTATTTAGTTATTTCAGTTATATGCTTTTTGAGTTTTAGCTTGTGGGGTGTATACCCATTGGTGTTGGCTGAGACTTGGTTGTTCTGGTGTGTTGTTATGTGGATTTTGTGGCTATTCAATCATTGCCAGTGTTGTGGAGGTTTGAAAAGAGTTGCTGTTGGATATGAGGCTTATGGCCGGTACGGATTTGATCTCAGGCAAGTATTGCCATCAGAAATGTTGTTGTGGGCCTATGTGTGAGGTGTCATGTTGTGTGGTTATACCCTGTATGTGTTGGCTCATATTGAAATAGCTGGTTGCGACTGATACCGGAGATGGATTTAGGATCGGGTCTTTTGGAAACGGATGGAAGGTGAGAATTCTGGCTTGAAGGCCTACTGGTATTGCTAGGAAGGTTAAATTTCAGGTGAGATGGTATCTTCAGGCTTAGGTGGATTGGGGTGACATGGGATCACCCGCGGGTGTATGTTGGAAATGCGCACTCAGTGACTTGAAGACTTCAGGTATATTCTCTATGCTCATTCGAGGACAAACGAATGTTTAAGTGTGGGAGGATGTAACGACCCGTCCGGTCGTTTTTAGAATTCACGACCCGATCTTCTATTTACTGTTTACCCTAAGTTCATTTCTGCTATTTTGGTTGCCGTGTCGTTCGGTGTGGGATTTCGGAGAGTTTTGGGACACTTAGTCCCTAAATGAGAACTTAAGTTTCGGAAAGTGGTCCGTAGTCGGAACAGTATGAAGACAACATCGGAATGGAAATTTGATGGTTCCGTTAGCTCCGTTAGGTGATTTCGGGGTTGGGAGCATGTTCAGAATATGTTTTGGAGGTCTGTAGCTAATTTAGGCTTGAAATGCCGAAGTTTGAATTTTTGAAGATTCCGGTCCGATAGTGAGATTTTGATCCGAGGGTCGGAATGGAATTCCGAAAGTTGCAGTAGCTCCTTCATGTCATTTGGGAGGTGTGTGTAAAGTTTCAGGTCTTTCGGACGTGTTTTGGTTAGGTTTTTGATCGAAAGCGTGTTTTTATGAAAATTGAAGTTCTTAGGCTCAAATCCTTGATTTATTCGAGTTTCCGGCGTTTCTTTAAGTGGTTTAAGGATTGGTGCAAGTTTGAATGAGGTATTAGGTGTTGTTGGTGCTTTTGGTTGAGGTCCCGGGGGCCTCCGGTGTGTTTCGGATGCTCAACGGGTCATTTTTCTCTTATTTTGAACTGCTGTTATCTGTCAGCTGGATTTTTTCTACGCGTTCGCGTCTTCTCCTCCGCGATCGCGTAGAGTAATTTGGAGGAGGTATTAATTGTTCGTCACGTTCGCATGATTAGGTCCGCGATCGCGATTATCTGTGTGCTCCTTCTTCGCGTTCTCACTTCACTGTCAGTGTTCGCATAGTTAAAATTATTCCTTGAACGCGATCGCATCTCCCTCTTCACGATCGCGAAGAGTAGCCTTGAGCAGCAAAAATTACTTCACAACGCGATCGTATATGAGCTTTCGCGATCGCGTAGCACATTTTTGGACAGTGACTATTTCCTCTAACGCAATCGCATCGCCCCTTTCCGCGATCGCGTTGCTTTACATACCTGGGCAGATTATATGTTTTTCAAAATGAGGGTTTATGCCATTTTTCATATTTTTACTAGGGAGCTCGGGAGATCACAATTTTTGGAGGGATTCTTACCCGAGAGACTTGGGTAAGTGCTTCTCACTCGATTTAGACCAATTTCCATAAATTTCCTCTTAATTTCATCCTTTAATTTCAGATTTTTAATTTAAAATGGGTAGAACTTCATAGACCGAATTATTGAGTTTTGAGGGGGTGTTTGACCTCCGATTTGGGAGATTTGTATATGATGGGACTCGTGAGAGTACGAGGGATCTGAAAATGTAAAAATTATCGGATTCCGAGACATTGGCTTGAGGGGCATTTTGGTCATTTTGCCTAATTTTACGCTTTAGCTTTGAATTAAATAGTAGAATTAGTTGCTTGAGGTTTTATTTATAATGTGCGATTTAATTGAATAGATTTGGGACATTTGGAGTCGAGTGCTCGTGGCAAAAACGTGGTTGCTAGTTGATTTTAGCCGGTTTGAGGTAAGTATCTTGCCTAACCTTGTGTGGGGGACTTCCCCATAGGATTTGAGTTTTCTTTGTTGATTGTATTCCTTGTACGCGAGGTGACAAGTGCGTGCTCGGGTTTATTTGTGGAAAATTACCCCTTTGAGGCTCTTAGATCCTTCTAATCACCGAATATGAAGTTGTTCTTGATATAATTAAGTTCCCTGCTATTAGTTTCACCTCTACATGTCTTAGTTGGAACTTAATTGCACCTTTTGGTTTATACTTGTTGCCAAATTGATTTATACCTGTCTAACTTTGGACGCTTACCCTTCTATAGTCACAATATCATTCCTAATTGGTTGTCTTAATTGGAAAGAAGCTAGATATCCTAGGTTTAGTTGATATTTCCTTAATTGTAATTATTTTATTCATGTTAACTTCCTTATTGCCTGGACACTTCTTGATTGTAATATCCTCTATGACGGTTGATGTGCCGGAGAATTTCGGCACATTTCAATACTAATTGCTTAGATTCTAGCTTGTTTTAATGCAATTATAACTGATACTCGTGTAGATTTGTTGTTCTTACAGCATAAGAGGAAGGGAAGACCAAGGATATGAAAATGGAAGCAAAAAGAGAAGAAAAGAGCATAATATTGCACAAGTGAAAATATGCGGCCCATTCTGCGATCGCAGATCACACATGCGGACCGCAGAATCGTATCTCAAATCGCAAAACATTACAGAGTCTGGAGCTAAAAATAATGTCAAGAATGCGGCGCAATCTGCGATCGCAAAATCAACATGCGGACCGCAGATGTGCCGCAGAATGAACAAAAAGAAAACTCAGGGTCAAAGATGCGATGCAATCTGCGGTTGCATAACTCAAATGCGGACCGCAGAATGGAACTGCAATGAAGGCCTGACAACTAGGGTTTTGGATATACGGAGAGGCTGTTCAAAATGCGGACCACAGACCTGTTATGCGACAAGTCTGCGGTCACATACATGATCTAAAAGGGCAAACTTGTCCATTTTGTGTCCCGAAATTGGTCCCTCTATAAATAGTTTTAAGAGACCTTTGTGGGCTCATCTTGTCTCACTTTTAAGATACATTCTATCACTTTAATATTCTCTTTTTTTGGAAGCTTTTGGGTGAAGATTCCCTCCATTGTAAGCATTTATGACATTTATGATTAGTTGGTTTTTGAATTTTAGCATGTGTAGCTAGTTTTAAATACTAAGGTTGTGGACCATAAATGGGTGTTATGTTAATGGGTGTTTAACATTGAATATATATATAATGGTTGATTGATATTTATTTACTTCTCACTCTTCATTTATTGTTGGTGGTTGCGAACATTAACAAAAGCCATTAAATTCTTGCTTTGCTTGGGAAAGTGGGCTAGGATTTGGTAGAAGTAAATATCAATGACTCAAGGCTTTAAACCTTGTTTGATAAAATCGCTTAGGAATAAGTGGGTTTTAATTGGCATTTATTGATGGTTCTTAAGTGCAACTCTTTTATATTTGGGAAAATCATAAAGAGGAAATACTACTCATTCATTGGGAAATAGTGGGTAGTATCTTAGACATCAATTGCATATCTAAAGAACCTTCCATAAGAAATATATCATATTAACACCTGTTGACATTACACTACATTGAAGGGGACACAACCTTGGTTGCTCTTATCCACTTGTTTACTCATTAATTGTTGAAATTAGTTGTTACTTAAACTCAAACAATCATACATACTCTTGTCACCATATATTATTCTCTCTTGTTACAATTAACCGAATAGAGATCGAACTCGAGTCGAGCAACACACTGAACAAGTAACCTTTTCTCACCTATTCCCTGTGGGATTCGACCCCAACCTTGTTTGGTTATTATATTTGACATCGACCGCCTTACACTATTTATTAAAGTGTAATTTGAGCGTATCAAATTTTGGCGTCGTTGCCGGGGAATACGGCCTCGAAATTACTTATTAGTGTGCGCTTTACTGTGTGTCAAAATCTATTCTATCACACTTTGCTTGTTTTTCTTGGTGTTGATAGGGAAACATGTCTGAATCTCGTGATGGCGTTGAGGTAGATCTAGGAGAGAATCCCTTTGCAGACATCGAAGAGTACATTGATGATACCAATCCTATTGTACCTCCTGTGGTTGGAGCTGCAATGTTTAAACTGGAACATGGTTTGATCCTTTTGCTCAAGGCAGAGGGGTTCTTCAGAAATTCCATTGATGATGATCCACCACAGCACCTTAGGAACTTATTGGGTGTGTGTGCAATGTATAAGTAGAATAATGTCTCTGATGATGCCCTGAGATTGAGATGCTTTAAGTACTCTCTTGCTGGGGATGCAAGGAGATGGCTCCAGAATCTACCACCTAATTCTATTCATTCGTGGCCCGAACTTGTTAGGGCATTTCTATCCAAGTGGTTCCCGCAAAGTAAATAGTCTGAGTTGCGGGATAAAATCTTCTTCTTCAAGCAAACATCTGGTGAGCAGTTGCATGAGGCAAGGGACCATTTCAAATTATATTTGGTGAGGTCTCCAAATCATGGTTTTCCGGACTCTATGCTATTGGAAAAATTATACATGGGTCTGGATCCTATGAACCATGCTATTACCAAGAATGTAGCTGATGGATCATTCATGGACAAATCATTCACAAGGGTAACACAAATTCTTGACAAAATGGCACAACACAATCAAGCGTGGCATTTCGAGGACACCTCAGGTGGAGTGGCATATGGTTCTCCTTCCTTGACCAACTTGATCAAGGAGAATCAAGAGAGGGACCAAATAATTGCAGGATTGGCTACGAATGTAAATGTGGTGACAAAAATGCTCACTGAGAATCAAACAAAGAAGGTGAATGTAGTCGAGGATGTGCAACCTATCTCCAATGACAAGTTTGAAGAAGCCAACTACATCAACAACCCTCAAGGAGGGTATCAAAGACAACATTATCAGGGTCAAAGGCAACAAATTCAATGGAGGCCAAACCCGCAAGAGCAAGGAAACCAACAGTGGAGACATGACCAAGGCGGCTCAAACCAAGGAAATTGGAACAACAACAATAATTTTGCCAACCGGAGTTCAAACCCTTATGTTCCGCCAAAGGGTCAATATTTGAACCAAGGGTCTTCTAGTGAATTTAAGTTGGAAGCTATGCTAGAGCGGGTGTTGCAAAATCAAGAAAAGTTTGATGCTTCCATGAGAAACATGTCCGAAGTCGTAGGATCTCCGCCTCCATTCAAAAATTGGAGATGCAAATGAGAGACCTCTCCAAAGAGCAAAATCCAAAACAAATAGGTGCACTCCCTAGTGACACGGTTGCAAATCCAAGAGGTGGTGGGAGTGGTCCAACTTCTCACGTCATGGCGATAACTACTAGAAGTGGGAAGGTTCTACAAGGTGACATTGAGCAAGAGGTTGTGGGGGAATAAGCCGAACAAGAAGTTGAAGCCGAAGAACAAAAAGTTGTAGAAGTTGAGAGGGTGCCGGAAAAAGAAAAAGTTCAAGAAGTGGTCCAAGAAGTGGTGAAGGAAGAGGAAAAAGAGAAGGAGACATCAAAAGCTCCAACTCCCATTCCTAGACCTCCTCCACCGTTTCATCAAAGACTTGTAAGAAGGATTGAAGATAGAAAGCTTGAAAAGTTTTATGATATCCTTAAGAAATTGTCGGTTAACATTCCATTCTTGGAGGCTTTCCAAGAAATGTCGGGGTTTGCCAAATATTTGAAGGAGTTGATTACCAAGAAGAGGACCACAAAGAATGAGGTGGTGAACATGACTCATTGGGTTAGCTCTATCATTGCCAAGAGCCCTATCCAAAAGAAAGAGGACCCGGGAGCATTTACCATTCCATGCACTATCGGAGAGCGAGACTTTGCTAGAGCCCTTTGTGAAAATGGGGCTAGTATCAACTTGATGCCACTTTCCATCTACAAGAAAGCGGGGTTAGGTATGCCAAGGCAAACAAGGATGAGGTTACAAATGGACGATCGTTCCATTAAGCGACCGGTAGGAATTGTTGATGATGTGCTTATAAAAGTTGGGAAATTCCATTTGCCTGCCGATTTTGTAATTCAAGATTGTGCGGTTGATAAAGAAATTCCTATCATTTTGGGGAGACCATTCCTAGCCACGGGAAGAGCACTCATGGATTCGGAGCGGAACGAAATTAAATTTCGGGTGAACGATGAAGAGGTTACATTTCAAGCTAGCAAGGGTATGAAGTTGCCCCATGAATATAAGAGTATCTCAGTGATTGAGGTGGTTGATGAGATTGAAGATGTCGTCGAATTAAAAATGGATGAACAATGCCTTGGTAAGGCATTGGCGGAAATATTAGTGAATTTTGATGGTGAGGATATGGAGGGATACACGGAGTCGGTGAACGCATTAGAGGGTCTTGGATCCTACACTTATGCTCCGGCCATGCTCTCCCTTGACTTGGAAAATAGAGCCACACCTCCCTCCAAACCATCCATCATTGAACCACCGCAATTAGAACTCAAGACTCTCCCGACGCATTTAAGGTATAAATTCTTAGGCTCTAATGACACTCTACCCGTAATCATTTCATCTTCTTTGAATGATTTGCCGGTAGACAGGTTGTTGGAGGTCTTGAGAGACCATAGGTAGGCTATTGGATGGACAATCGCAGACATCTGTGGGATTCCCGCGGGGATTTGTGAACACAAAATCCAACTGGAGAGCGACACAAATCCAAACATTGAGAATCAAAGAAGGTTGAACCCGTCAATGCAGGAGGTGGTGAAAAAGGATATTATAAAGTTGTTAGATGCCGGAGTAGTGTACCCCATTGCGTATAGTTCATGGGTGAGCCCAGTTAAGTGTGTGCCCAAAAAAGGGGGGCATGACCGTGATAGAAAATGAGAAAAATGAGCTCATCCCAACACGAACGGTGACCGGATGGCGAGCGTGCATGGACTATCGGAAGCTAAACAGTGCAACATGTAAAGACCATTTCCCTATGCCTTTTATTGATCAAATGCTTGATCGGCTAGCGGGAAGGTCGTTCTATTGCTTTCTCGATGGGTATTCTGGATCTAATCAAATCAATATCGCGTTGGAGGATCAGGAAAAGGCCACATTCACTTGTCCATGTGGCAGATTTGCTTTTAGCTGAATGCCATTTGGCTTGTGTAATGCGCCGACTACTTTCCAACGATGTATGATGTCCATTTTCTCGGACATGGTTGAAGATTTTCTTGAGGTATTCATGGATCACTTCTCGGTAGTTGGGGACACATTTGAGCATTGTCTTGGCTACCTCAAGCAAGTTCTTAAAAGATGCAAAGAGACAAATCTCGTGCTAAATTGGGAGAAATGTCACTTCATGGTCGATGAAGGCATTGTGCTTGGGCACAAAATTTCAAAGGGTGTTGAAGTTGACCGGGCAAAGATTGAATTATCTCTAAGCTTCCTCCACCGACTACCGTGAAGGGTGTTAGAAGTTTTCTAGGGCATGCCGGGTTTTATCGGCAATTCATCAAGGACTTCTCAAAGATCGCCAACCCCTTGTGCAAACTCCTCGAAAAGGATGCTAAATTTGTATTTGATGAAAAGTGTCTTAAGGCTTTTGAGGAGTTGAAACTCAAGCTCACCATGGCACCTATTATTGTCATGCCCGATTGGACTATTCCTTTCGAGCTCATGTGTGACGCCAGTGGTGTGGCTATCGGAGCGATGCTAGGTCAACGCCATAACAAGATTCCTCATCCGGTGTACTATGCCAGCAAAACTCACAATGAGCATAGGTAAACTACACAGTGACTGAGCAAGAGCTTCTTGCTATTGTATATGCTTTTGAGAAGTTCCGGGCGTATTTGTTGGAGACCAAGGTGATAGTATATACAGATCATGCGACTCTTCGTTATCTCATGGCAAAGAAAGATGCAAAGACTCGGTTGATTCGATGGGTCTTGTTGTTGCAAGAATTTGACTTTGAAGTCAAGGATCGCAAGGGAACGCAAAATCAAGTGGTGGATCATTTGTCAAGGCTTGAGGAAGCAGGGAGACCATAGGGTAATCTTAAAATCAATGATGCTTTTCCAGATGAGCAAATATTGGCATTGTCTAGTACCTTTGCTCCTTGGTATGCCGATATTGCTAACTATTTGGTGAGTGACCTTATCCCTGATGGTTTGGAATCATATCAAAGGAAAAAGTTCTTGAGAGATTGCCGGAAATACTATTGGGAGGAGCCATACTTGTTCCGTGTTTGTGCCGACAATATTATCAGAAGATATGTTCCCGAAGAAGAGATGATGCAAATTCTCAAGGCATGCCATGACTCTCCGATTAGGGGTCATCATGGAGGAAATCGAACAGCGGCGAAAGTTCTTGAATGTGGATATTATTGGCCTTCAATCTATCATGATACCAATCAAATGGTCAAGTCTTGTGATCAATGTCAACGACAAGGTTCTATTTCCAAGAGGCATGAAATGCCGATGCACTTTGTGATGGAGATAGAGATATTTGATGTGTGGGGGATCGACTTCATGGGTCCCTTTGTGAGTTCTTATGGGATTAAATATATCTTGGTGGCTGTGGACTACGTGTCAAAATAGGTTGAAGCCGTTGCCTTACCAAACAATGAGGCGAGGAGTGTGACCGCATTTTTGAAGAAGAACATATTCACTCGGTTTGGCACCACTAGATCCATTTTTAGTGATGGTGGATCGCACTTCTGCAACAGAGCTTTTGCGGGGTTACTTGAAAAGTATGGTGTCAAGCACAAGGTGGTCACACACCTTATCATCCGCAGTCGAGTGGTCAAGTAGAGGTTTCCAACCGGGAGATCAAAAATATTCTAGCAAAAATTGTGAACGCAAATAGGACCGACTGGTCAAGAAAGCTAGATGATGCATTGTGGGCATACCATACAGCCTACAAAACTCCTATTGGTACGTCTCCTTACCGGCTCATCTTTGGTAAAGCATGTCATCTACCCGTGGAGTTAGAAAACAAAGCCATGTGGGCATTGAAGAAGTTGAATCTGGAATGGGGTGAGGCTGCAAATTTGAGGTTGACACAACTCAATGAACTGGAGGAATTCCGGTTCCATGCTTATGGAAGTGCGGCTGTGTACAAAGAGCGGATGAAGTTTGTCCACGACAAAAAGATCTTGAAGAGA
Organism: Nicotiana glauca; assembly: GCA_026770625.1. Taxonomy (NCBI): domain Eukaryota; kingdom Viridiplantae; phylum Streptophyta; class Magnoliopsida; order Solanales; family Solanaceae; genus Nicotiana; species Nicotiana glauca. The sequence goes on along the minus strand of MU732853.1, from coordinate 6,326 downwards.
GAGTTCAAGGCGGGTGATTTGGTCTTGCTCTTTAACTCGAGGCTCAAATTGTTTCAAGGCAAGCTTAAATCAAAATGGTCTGGTCCCTTTAAAGTGGTAAATGTCTCCCCGTATGGAACGGTGGAACTAGAATCAACAGACGGGTCACAGACATTCAAAGTAAATGGCCGACGCATCAAGCATTATTTGGGCATTGATGGTAAAAAGCATTTGGTGGAGCATCTAGCTCTCAAAGATGGTCCTTGCCCGACCACTGAGTGAAATTGAAGGAACATCAATCCCATCGTGCCGCGACGTTAAATCAAGCGCTTCATGGGAGGCAACCCATGGGTGGTAAAACCCTTTTTCTCTTTGCATTTTACATTTTTTTTATGTTTACAATATCTGTTGGAGTGCAGGGAGTTCAAAAGATCCCAACACTTGGTGAAAATGCATGAAAAAGTGAAGGAAAAGCATAGTGTGAAAAATGCGGCGGAACTGCGGTCGCAGAATTGATTTGCGGTCCGCAGATCCACCGCAGACGTAGTCAGAGAAGAGCCAAAATTGGCAGTTGGAAATGCTGCGAAAATGTTCATTCTGCGGTCCGCATGTTGACTATGCGACCGCAGATTTGACCGCATTTGAGGCCTTCTAAAATTCCTTCATAATCCACATCGCAGAACACATATGCAATTGCATAGTGTGCTATGCGATGCTTTGTCCCCTGCAGATTCGCCAGGTACGTCTCCTATATACTTCGCTTAAAACGAAAAAAAAAAAAAAGAAAAACTAGAAAAGAAGAAACGAAGGAAAACGAAACAAAACGAAAAAAAAACAAGGAAGTCTGATCGAACCCAAGCAAGGAAAATCACCAAACTCACCAACAACTCTCTAATTGACATTTGTGCACCGATCCTGGTATGTGAATCTCTTCCACTCTTTTTCATTCAAAACTCGTGTGCAAAGATTTGGTCTAAGTTAGTTTGTGTGGTTGATTTTGGTTAAATGTGGTCGATTTTGGGCTAAGCATGATGTGGGGAATGGGATTGAGCAAAAATAGGGTAGCCATTGTAGGAGACTAGGGTTTTTTGCTGAGAACGATGGGTTCTGCGGTCCGCATGTCTGATATGCGGACCGCATTGTGGTCGCAGACCTAACCCTAGGTCACCTGGAGAAGATGATGTTCTGTGATCATTCTGCGATCGCAAAATTGTTATGCAGTTCGCATAATGACTGCATAATCGACTCCTTTATTGGCTGAGCAAAATGGTGAAAATATGGTGGAGAATGCGATCGCAGAATTGATCTGCGGTCTGCATATCTACCGCATATTGAAGCAGAGAACTGGAAAAATTTGAAGTTTAACATGTTCATTTTGTGATGATTCTGCGCTCCGCATAGTGGTTATGCAACTGCATTATGCATCGCAGATTGACCAACTTATTTGACATGAAATTTTAAGGTGACTCTGCTGTCCGCAGAGTGGTTCTGTGACTACAGAGTGGACCGTAGTTTTGACTTTTGTTTGTAAATTCTCTGGTTCTTCTCCCAAAGTCTTGACGTTGTTATTCCACCCTTGTGCAGATATGGCCTCCCGACAAAAACGAATAGCAACCAAGCCTCCCAAGGAAAAGAAACAAAAAGTTGAACATGCACAGCAACAGCCCTCCCAGTCTGAGGAAGAGGAGCTTCGCCCTGAGGTTGACATACATGCTGAAGCCCGGAGAAAGCAATGGGCTGAAGGTGCAGAATACCATCTCCGCTGGGGAGTCGAGGGGTCTAGGGACAGGTATAAAGTTGGGCTCCTCCGGAGGTCGCTTTTACATGAAAAGCAATTGAGTTTGAATGGGTTGAAGGAGAAGTACCCTCACATCCTCGCTAACATCAAGCGGGGGAAATGGTTCGCTTTCACTGAACCTCCTGCTGAGTACAACGAATCAATGGTGTGCGAGTTCTACGCATCCTGCGGGGCATCTAGAAACAACCACCATAAGCGTCAGAGGATGTATCTGGAGCAGGTAGAAGTTCGAGGCTTTACCGTCAAGTGCAGTGCCAAGGCAATAAACAAATTACTTGTCCCAGACTGGGAAGACGGCACATCAACAGTAGAGTATGATTCCAAGTTCGCAAACAGAGAGGGTGAACGTAGCCGGATTGCCTCCGTCATTGCCAGTGGGACACCTGCTTGGATACAACCAGGAAACAAGATCTACAAGGAAAGTTTATCACGGGAGGGACGATACTGGCTTGCATTCCTCGCATCCAGATTGATCCCTACATAGAACGAAACCGAAATTGCCATTGAGAAGGCTCTCCTGGTAGCTTGCATGATGCAGGGCATCAAGATTGATGTGGGGTCCATCATATTTCAAGAAATGGATAAGTGGGCCATGCAAGATGCTACATCTCTCCCATTCACAGCATTGATCACCGCTCTATGCCAAGCTGCTAATGTCCCAGTGGATAACCGGAAAGACAAAATGGGTAAGGAGGCAGGGATCATTGATATCAACCGTCTTGGTGACGCTGTGGTGCCTCCCGTGGTTGTAGTCCAGGAGGACCTTCCTTCATCCCAGCCTTCTGTCACTCCTCAGCCGATGCTACAGAGTCCTCCACTCCTCAGACTGCCCCTACATCTACCACTGCTCGGCCTACCACTGCTCAGGCCTCACCTGCTACTCTGGCATTTTCGAAGCTTGGTATATTGGCCCAACATGCCAATGCAAAAGTTGACCAGCTTCTGAAGACTCTGCCTAATTTGATCAAGCAAGCCCTCACTCCCATGCAAGCGGCCGTGACAGATATTCAGCAAAAGCAATCAGTGTATGCGGAACGGCTAAAGGGAATTGAGTTGCGGGTGGAGAAATTGGAAAGAGGTGAGATGAGTGCCCTGACTGACCTCAAGAAGGAGGTTGCTTCTATGAAGGTCGAATTCCAAAATATGCAAAACTTGGAATGCGATCTTTCATCCCTCCTTCCCTCGGAAGGTGATCAAGGTACGGGCACAGCTCCAGACTTGGGGTTTGATTTCACGAATTTGATGACGGATCCTGTGGTTCCTACTCCCGGAGGCTCTCATACCACAGCTCCCACTGGTCCTATTGATATTGCTTCTGATGAGGAGACCGGTGGTTCGGGTAAGTTGGAGGGTGACGGAGAGGATGAGGAAGAAGATGAAGAAGATAGTTCGGGGTTTTCCAGTGACGAAGCCCCTCAGGTTGATGATAAGGGGAAGACGGTTGCTCAGGTTTCTACTCAGGATGATGAGATTGAGGATGCTGCTGCTGACGAGGTAGAGAGGGCACAGATGAAGATTGCCCTGCAGAGATCTTTGATAGACAGAGGAGGTCCTACAGCTCCTGTAGCATCCCCATCTACAGCGGGTGCATCCAGTAGCTCTCAGGTGCCAGCCGATGATATTGTCCCTCTAGCACCAGCTCCAGCTGCACAGCCAGTTCCTTCCCCTACCTCAGAGCAGCCACCAGCGGAGGAGATCACACTCCCGACTGAGCCAGTGCCAGTTCTCACAGCCACATCAGAGGGTGATCCCTCCGGCACTCAGCTAGTTGCCGACTCCCATAGTGTGCCTCAGGGAGCTTCCCCTCAAACTCTACTCTTTACTTCTACGCATTGGGGACAAAGCATCGTTTTCAGTTGGGGGTGGGCAGGTAGCATTGTTTGATTTTTTTTGTTGTGTATATAGCTGGAAACTCATGTACTTATGCGTATCATGTATCTGTGTACATTGGTATAACTTTGGTATATGAGTGATGTTATGATGTTGTTTTTGATTTCTGTTGTTGAGTTCGTGTTTGTTAATATCAGTTTGTGAATCAATTCCCCTTGGTTTTTCTTTTTCTGGTTCTTTTCCAAGGGTGTAATAGTAGAATCAGGATCTTAGGTGTAAATCATTGTGACCAGTTTGGTGTAGTTGCCTAGTATCGAGCATGTATACCTGTACATAGCGCATACCCTCCTATAGTCATTCTTGTCGACTTTTCCCAATGATAGATAGATTGACGACTGTCTTAAGGGAATTTGTCTCTATGATCAATTCTGTGAATCTGAGGCTCGCTCTGTGACTCTATGGCAACCCATAATTATACTTGTGCTTGTGATGAAAGCTTTGAGTTGTTGAATGGTTACTTGGAAGTGTCAAATAATGTGAATGAACCAGTTCATGTACAATGTGTGTGTGAGTTCTCTGTTTGTATAAAATTCTTGTGTTTACTTCTGTCATCTAGAACTTGCCCGGTTAGTCTTTCAATACTAATGATAGTATGTTTGGTTGGAGGAATGATCTTAGGCATTCGTTGTGATTATGTACAAAACCTCTTTAGCCTTTCAAGCCTACCTGTGCATAAAGGATACCACTAGCACCCAATTTGAGCATTTTAACCTTTCTTTGGCCAACTCATTACAAACCTTTCCCGTTTTGAAAAGCAATTTCCTCTCTTGAACACGTCCCTCTTTGAACATTGAGAATGAGGCTAAAAGCCTAAATTGGGTGTAAGGTCAAAGTGGAAGATCGTTAAGGTTGTATCTGAGTTTAGGGCAACATGCCTCAAAAGAGTTTGTGAAATTGTTCAAGCTCCGAAAAAAAATGATGATCAAAAGCAATAGAAGAAAAAGAAAAAGAAAAGAAAATATAATAATGCTTATGTTTACAAAATTAGGAGTCTTGAACAACAATGTAAAGGTATGTAAGGTAGCTCTATATTGGAGGCTAGACGGAAACAAAGATATGGGGGTTTGAAAAGGAGTGCAAAAGAATGGTAAAATGTGATTAGTGTTCAAAGAGGTGAAGTCACTTGTACCCAAATTTTTATCCAACCCATCCCTGAACCAACATTACAAGCCAAAAAAGCCCTTATGAGACCTCCAACCGAACATTCTTGAATAAGCGGCGAATTAAAATAAGGGGAAGCCTATGGTATGACATGTTGTAGCACTTGAAGTTCTTTCTGAGAGTGAGTGTGTTTGTAAATGATCCCTTTTTGCAGTCCTTGTAAATATTATGATTCTGGGACTTTCTTTCTGGTAAGGGTATATGAACTGTGGAACTGGACTGAAATTGAGCTTTTTGAGTCAAATAAAAATGCACTCAGCTGAGGGTAACATCTAGTCACAATATTGAGGCTCAGAGTTCACATGATTGATTAGTTTTCTCTGTACATACTTCTAATCTAGGAAGGGTGAAGCAATTGTAAATACATGCTTGAAGAACTAGCAATGAACACCATCCCGAGTCACTATTGTTTCGTATTTGTAAATAGAATTTAGAATAGGCTAAGTATGTTTTACTTGCTTGAGGACAAGCAAGAGTTTAAGTTGGGGGTGTTGATGTGTCGGAGAATTTCGGCACATTTCAATACTAATTGCTTAGATTCTAGCTTGTTTTAATGCAATTATAACTGATACTCATGTAGATTTGTTGTTCTTACAGCACAAGAGGAAGGGAAGACCAAGGATATGAAAATGGAAGGCAAAAGAGAAGAAAAGAGCATAATATTGCACAAGTGCAAATATGCGGCCCATTCTACGGTCGCAGATCAAACATGCGGACCGCAGAATCGTATCTCAAATCGTAAAACATTACAGAGTTTGGAGCTAAAAACCATGTCAAGAATGCGACGCAATCTGCGATCGCAAAATCAACATACGGACCGCAGATGTGCCACAGAATGAACAAGAAGAAAACTCAGGGTCAAAGATGCGATGCAATCTGCGGTCGCATAACTCAAATACGGACCGCAGAATGGAACTGTGATGAAGGCCTGACAACTAGGGTTTTGGATCTGCGGAGAGGCTATTCAAAATGCGGACCGCAGACCTGTTATGCGACAAGTCTGCGGTCGCAGACTGTGATCTGAGAGGGCAAACTTGTCCATTTTCTGTCCCGAAATTGGTCCCTCTATAAATAGTTTTAAGAGACATTTGTGGGCTCATCTTGTCTCACTTTTAAGCTATATTCTATCACTTTAATATTCTCTCTTTTTGGAAGCTTTTGGGTGAAGATTCCCTCCATTGTAAGCATTTATGACATTTATGATTAGTTGGTTTTTGTATTTTAGCATGTGTAGCTAGTTTTAAATACTAAGGTTGTGGACCCTAAATGGGTGTTATGTTAATGGGTGTTTAACCTTGAATATATATATAATGGTTGATTGATATTTATTTACTTCTCACTCTTCATTTATTGTTAGTGGTTGCGAACATTAACAAAAGCCATTAAATTCTTGCTTTGCTTGGGAAAGTGGTCTAGGATTTGTTAGAAGTAAATATCAATGACTCAAGGCTTTAAACCTTATTTGATAAAATCGCTTAGGAATAAGTGGGTTTTAATT
>MU732852.1:16125-31159 GCA_026770625.1 Nicotiana glauca | reverse complement strand
GGGGGGGGGGGGGGGGGGGGGGGCTGCTGTTCTGCATAGCAAATTAACAATGTAGCAAAGCTTGACTAAACAAGCAGCTTCACATCAATTATACAGAAGTTCCTGAAAAGCTACAATCCTTTTTGACCATCTTACATCCAATTAAATAGGGAAGATGGAAAATTCGGTTCCTGCTTCAAAAAATGCAATGTATATATATCCAAACATGGTCCCAACTTGTTCACCAATCAGAAAAAACTGACCTAGTCTCATTCCTTGGCAATAATCAACAACAATCAACAAATATCAAGGATCAGTGCTTAGAGTGTCCGCAATAACTATATATGACTGTCTGAAACCCTTACCAAACTAGCCTTGAATCCCTTAAACTCTCTAATCTTTCTAATTTAAGTACAAAGGGAAAAAGAATCTCTTACAGCCCAAAGAAGAGGGAAAATCTTCAGGACTCCAACGATTCCTGGCAGAGGCACCAACCAACCCCAACGAAGATACATGATTCTTGAGGCTCTTCTTGACCTTATAGCCAAGTGATCAGGTGAATAAAGGGCATTGTCTGTCCTACTCTCCTTTGGAAGAAAATTAGTCACATTTGATGTTTCTGTAAATCCTCCTCACAAATAGATTAGAGCCCAAAAATCCAACAGCACCTGAGCATAGTTGACAAAATTACATGGTTGATTAGGAAAACATAAAACAAAATGAAGAGCCACAATAATTGTGTTCTCCTACAAGCAACATACAGAAAACATACAGAGACAGACTTATATGCATCCGTGTCCAAAGCAACGAGACAGGAACCAAACTAAAGCTAACATAAATTATCACCACGGAGAGCTCTTACGATGAAAAACAAATCCTACTCAAAGGCAATATCGCATAAATGGTCTAAAAAGAACTGGAGTTGATATACTCACCACATAGAATCCCTAAGCCAAGGCAAAACATCAGTGTGTATCCAAAGTAGAAGCTGATCTGGAAAAACCCTGACATCTTAGTCTTCACATAGTAATAATAGACTGAGTACAGGTATACATAGACAGCTGTAGATGCGGCTGAGAAAAATGAAGTCCACTGCCAATGGTAATTTTCAGCATTTAGTAGGAAATATGTTCCCACAATAGTCACGCAGATGGTAACAATAAAGAGGATCAGAAAGACCAGAAGCATAAATCCATAGACGTAGTACACCTGCAAAAGAACACAACGAAACAAATTAGCAATGACTTCAAAATTTGCAAAGCCCAGCACAAGTTCAATGAAAATTGCATACGTTGTCACCTGACAAAAGGCATTACTTTATGTACTATTTCTCAATTTTAAAAAGTGGCTATGTGCAAAATACAACTAATCATGGACATAAAAGGAGTAGGTCGAAGTCCCTTAAGCCCCCCCCCCCCTCTGCCACCGGTGAAAAAAGGATGATAGCCCCTTTTCTTCGCCTCGGGAGGGGAGGAAATGAGTTGACATAGGAGAATTTGATGAGGAGTTAGAAAAAAAATGCGAAGAAGCACCAACAATGTGAATTCTGCAGGTAAGAAAATAAACAGAAGAGGCCAAAATGGATGTAAAAATCTGCCTGTCCAGAAGGAATGCCCTTGTCATTAACCTATGCAATCTTTTCCAGTTATTCTCCACAACATTTTAATTGACATTCTCCTATAAAATGATAGAGCATCCTACACACCCAGTTCAAACAAACGAATAATGTAATTTTCATCCGCATGTATATATGAACATAAATGATGGCCCTCAACTTCCAACCCTATCTAAACTGTGGTGGCTGAAACACTAAGAACTAGCAAGTGAACAAGCCAACTGTCAAACCAAAGGGAGAAGGGAGAATGGTTTTATTTAAGAATTATTTGCCTCGACTCATTAAGAATTTTTTATTTGCCTTGACCCCTCATTGTATTTCAAATCCATAATTTTCACACTCATATTAATTAGCAACGAGTCTCGATCAGTTGAAGAATTCTATCAACTACTTTCTATCTACATTTGTGAACTTTTAGCTTCATTTTTTATTCAAAGTGACTTAGCAAGTAGTTTACTAGCCTTGCAGAAGGTTAGACTTTACCTTGTAATTCCAGAAGGACGTAAAGACAAAATACATCTCAATAAATATGCTTCCAAATGGCAGCAATCCTCCCATCAAGGAAACTACAGATGGTGTCAGGTACCACTTCTTCTCAGGAATAGGGCGAGGAATGGTCTTGACACGGCATGGATTGTTTGGAGCACCACTCCAGTTTCTTCCAAAAACAGTTCCAAGAAGAGCCAGGGGAAAGGAGATGAATGCCCAGATGACAAAGACAACTACCATTGTACCAAAGGGAATGGCTGCTAGAGACCCATAAAATATGGCAATCGTGTTTAGAACAAAGCCAATCCCAAAGCACAAAAATGGGAATAGTGATGCTGTGAGAATCATTGATTTGATCCAGCTTTTCCCTGCAACCATGAATCAAAAACCGTGATACTTTTATAGAGAGAGAGCGAGAGAGCATGTTTTTAAGCAAATATATACTAAATATCCCAAATGAAACACCTCATAAAAACATATCAAAACATATGTATATCGAGTAAACCAAACAATACAAGGAAATAAAAGCTGCACAACCAAAAAAATAAACATGAAGGCAAAATATTCCATTCACCTGAACTTTCTTAGTCAGGTGAACCAAAATGACAAGCCATAGAGAGGAGGTCCAATAAAAGTAGTGTCGTGTATGCACAGATATAGATAAGCAAGAGTACATACCACCATTTCGCGAGTACATTGCACCACTAACATAGCCCGAAATGAAAGATGTCAAAGCATAGCATACTATGAAAGTCGTGACAATAGCTCCTCTCCTGTAAAAAGAATATACATATGCCATGTAAGCATTTTCCTCCCCAAAAAAGCTATTTAGCTGATAATTCTGTCAACTTAGCTTGTAAATAGAGTTAGTTAAAATGATTGTTGCTAGACAGGAATAGCCAACAGCCTGCTAGTAAATGTACAATTTAATGCAAAATTACTTGAAAAGTAGAAAAATAGCAGACAGCCATCATCAAATACCCCTATAACTAGCTTCTAGGCTTCATTAGGCAACAACTAGTTTTCAAGGAATGATACCAAGAGTTCCAACATACCCAACATATAATGTCCCCACAATTGCCAACAGAACGACAAGGAGAACAAGCAGTGCCAGCTGTGCCCCAGTACCAACAAGAGCTGACATTAATGCTAGACAACGAGGAGGCCGAAACACATCCCCATGAACAAGTTTCCAACCAGACTCTTCACTAACATCTCTTTCCTGAGACAAAAGCATTAACATTTAAGACAGTAAGCCTTAAATTTTAAGGCTTATTCAAACACAAGGTTGTTCACGCATGAGTTGTTACCAGAGTTTCGAGGTCATCATCTTCACGAGCATACTTGGCATAATCATTCCGCAGTGTGCGCATCAAAATCATAGACACCAGACCAGTAAGAAAGATGACCATCATGAAGGAATTAAATATGGAGAACCAATGGATCTGCAGAGTGAATATAACATAGAAAATACATGAAACTCAACCAAAGTAATAAACTTTGCTATGCTACATTAAACGCAAGGAGGGGATTTATACAACTTCAAATTGACTTTTTTTTAAATACAACTTTGGATTGATCTAGCTCCAATGGTAAAATAGACAACCGTATATACTCTGTCCAAGAATAAACCGCAAAAAAGCCGACATACAGAAAACTAATCCACCGTCACTAGCTCCATATTTGGGAGGCATACCAATAAGTTTGCTTAATGAAATAATGCCCCAAACTAATGCTCACCTGATGCTCAAAAAATGGGTAATCCAAGTACACATCAAAACGACGAGCAAAACTGATATTAGTTGGTTCCCATTTGACAGAATATGTCATGTCAAAGGTTCTCCCAGCTTCCAAAGGCTTTGGGCTCTCCTGAGAGAGGTTAACATGAATGATCTGCAAGAAAGGAAACCAGGGCATATCAGCATGCAAACAGGTTACCATAGGTGAAATTAACAAGCCGCTAACCTGGTCCTTGTTATATTTAATATTAATATTCTTATGCGTGTAAAGCACATGCTTGTTATCACTGTTTCTGTCGGTATGTAGCTCACCAACAAAACCTACGACACCAAATTAAAGTACAAATTAGAACCACTTAACCATATGAAGAAAAAAAGAAAACATGAAAGAAAAGCTTCTAAGGAAGAAAGCTCAGAGAGCACATACCCCATAAAGGCAGGTCATCTGGAAGAAAAATATTCAGCAGGCCGGAAACAAAAGGTAAAAGTCAGGACAAGCAGAATCGACATAAAGTAAACAGAAATGCTACAATATATAATGCTTTTATAAGGCAGGTCAGCTGAATAATAAATTTGCTTGGAAACAAAAAGAAAAAAAAGTCTAGAAAAGAGAAATCAATATAAAGTCACTTATCAAAAAATAAAATCGACCTAAAGTCAACAGGAATTTTGCAATTAAAATAAAATAGAAGGAACAAGGAATTTTTTTATAATATGTGAAAAGAGGTTGCAAGAGAAGTCCATTACTTCAAAAGTTAACAACAAACACCTGAAGCCTCACCAATGTCACTTCATAAGCAAAAGGTACATATCTCCTCAATTGGGAAAAAAGGTTCCACACAAAATTAAAAATATTCACTATCTCAGTCTCTAGAATATAAGAAAACTGTGAGAATGCACGGGAGAAAATATTATTGATTAATTATGACAATGATACAATGAGCCCTATTTAATATAATACATGTCCTAATCCTAATATATATGGGATTAGTGTTATTAACTACTATTTAACTATCAAACTAACACTACCCCTCAAACTGGTGCATATAAATCATATGTACCGAGCTTGTTACATACATAACTAATACGAGGACCGGTGAGGGACTTGGTTAAAATATCAGCAACGACTTCACAAATTTTATAGCAATATCAGAGTATCTTTTCTCTAACAAAGTGACAGTCAATCTCGATGTGTTTAGTTCTCTCATGGAACACTGGATTTGACACAATATGAAGAGCAGCTTGATTATCACACACAAGTCCTATCTGACTAATCTCACCAAATTTCAACTCCTTGAGCAACTGTTTGATCCAAATTAGCTCACATGTCGCCATAGCCATTGCTCGATATTCTGCTTCTACACTAGACCGAGCAACCACATTCTGTTTCTTGCTCTTCCAAGACACCAAATTTCCTCCTACTAAGACACAATATCCAGACGTAGACCGTCTATCAGAAGGTGATCCTGCCCAATCGGCATTTGAGCATCCAACGATCTGCTCATGGCCTCGATCCTCAAACAATAAGCCTTTGCTTGGAGCTGATTTTATATACCGGAGAATGCGAACAACTGCATCCCAATGGCTATCACAGGGAGATTCCATAAACTGACTCACAACACTCACAGGAAAGGAAATGTCAGGTCTAGTCACTGTGAGGTAATTTAATTTACCAACCAACCGCCTATATCTTGCAGGATCGCTAAGAGGCTCCCCCTGTCCTGGCTGAAGTTTAGAATTCGGATCCATCGAGTGTCAACAGGTCTACAACCTGTCATTCCTATCTCCTCAAGAATATCTAAGGCATACTTCCGTTGTGAGATCACAATATCTGAGCTAGACTGAGCCACCTCAATACCCAGAAAATACTTTAATCTGCCCAGATCCTTAGTCTGAAAGTGCTAAAAAGGATGTTGCTTCAACTTACTAATACCATCTTGATCATTGCCGGTAATAACAATATCCATATCGTCCATCCGAAAAACGTGTCTCAATTACAGCCAACTCCCCCTCCCCTGTCTCTTTCCTTATCGAAAAACCAGCCCTACTTATTTTGTTCTACAAATGCTAACCAAGTGACACACTGGGGCCATGGGTCATGAAAGAGGTTGACCCCCATCCTACTTAACTATGTATGGCTAATGAACTCCTCGCTTTAGTCCGTTCTTTTCCTTCTTTGGGCTCGGGTCGATAGTAGCCGTGGTAGTAATGCCCCGGAGCCCAGCTATCGTCAACGTAAATGACCAGATAAATACAGAGATTTGAAGCAGAATGTCTATAAAATAGAGAGTGATCAGCTTCACTACGAGTCATGCCAAACTCCTGAATAATTGTGCTGAACTTACCAAACTAGGCTCGAGGAGACTGCTTTAGACCATAGAGGGACCGGCGCAACCGACATACAAGGCCACTAGACTCCCCCCGAGCAACAAACCCGGTGGTTGCTCCATATAAACCTCATCCTCAAGGTCACCGAGAAGAAAAGCATTCTTAATGTCCAACTGATAGAGAGGCCAATGGCGAACAACAGCCATGGATAGAAAAAGGTGGACTGATGCAATTTTAGCTACGGGAGAGAAAGTATCACTGTAATCGAGTCCAAATATCTGAGTATATCCTTTGGCAACAAGACGAGCCTTAAGTCGATCAACCTGGCCATCTGGACCAACTTTGACTGCATACACCCAACGACAACCAACAGTCGATTTACCTGAAGGAAGAGGAACAAGCTCCCAAGTACCACTCGTATGTAAAGCAGACATCTCGTCAATCATAGCCTGTCGCCATCCGGGATGAGACAGTGCTTCACCTGTAGACTTAGGGATGGAAACAGAGGACAAAGATGACACAAATGCACAATGGGATGATGAGAGACAATGGTAACTTAAACCAACATAATGAGGATTAGGATTAAGTGTGGACCGTATACCTTTTCGTAGTGCAATCGGTTGAGTAAGAGGAGACAAGTCCGCAGTATTAGCAAGGTCAGATGCAGGACGTGAATCAGCTGGGCCTGATGCTGGGGGCGGACGACGATGATAAGTCAGGAGTGGTGGAGTTGTAGAAGGTTGAACTGGACTAGGTGATGGCACTGGAGTTATAGTTGGTGGAACTGGACTCGGTGGTGACAATGGAGCTATAGGAGGTGGAGCTGCAACTGGAACTGTAGGCGGTGGAGCTATGGAGGAAGATGAATGGGAGATAGGGACTGAATCTCCAAAAGAAGGAACGGGTAGCACCTCAAAAATATCTAAGTGATTAACTGGACCTGTGAAGTATGATTGGGTTTCAAAAAAGGTAACATCAGCAGACATAAGAAATCGCTGAAGGTCAGGAGAATAACATCGATATCCTTTTTGTGTTCTTGAGTAACCCAGAAATATGCACTTAAGAGCACGAGGAGCTAACTTATCTTTTTCTGGAGTAAGGTCATGAACAAAACACGTACTCTCAAAGACATGGGGTGGAAGAGAGAACAAAGGTAAGTGGGAAAACAGGACAGAGAATGGAACTTGATTTTGGATAGCTGAAGATGGCATACGATTAATAAGATAACAAGATGTAAGAACTGCATCCCCCCAAAAATGCAGCGGAACATGAGATTGTATGAGTAAAGTACGAGCAGTTTCAATAAGATGTCTATTCTTTCTTTCAGCTACCCCATTTTGTTGGGATATGTACGGACAAGATGTTTGATGAATAATCCCATGGAAGTTCATAAACTGCTGAAATGGTGAAGACAAATACTCTAGGGCATTATCACTATGAAATGTGCGGATAGAAACCCCAAATTGATTCTGAATTTTTGCGTGGAATGTCTGAAAAATAGAAAATAACTAGGATCGATTTTTCATCAAAAATATCTAAGTGCACCTGGAATAATCATCAATGAAGCTGACAAAGTAGCGGAATCCCAAGGTAGAACTAACCCGACTAGGGCCCCAAACATCTGAATGGACTAAAGTAAAAGGTGACTGCTCGATTATCGAGACGCCGCGGGAAATGGGAGCTGGTATGCTTACCGAACTGACATGACTCATACTCTAGAGTGGACAAGTGAGATAAGCCAAGTACCATTTTCTGAAGTTTTGACAAACCGGGATGTCCTAACCATTTATGTAATAAATCTGGTGAATCAGTAACGAGAGAAGTTTTTGCAAGGATAAGGTTATAAAGTCCATCTGATTCACGTCTGGTACCAATGATCCGCTCTGTACTGCGTTCCTGTATAAAAACAAGGTCATCAAGAAATAAAACAACAGATTTAAGGGATTTGGCTAAGCGACTAACGGCTATGAGATTAAAAGGACTACCAGGAACATAAAGAACGGAGTCTAAAGGTAAGGAAGGAAGTGGACTTGCTTGACCTATTGCAATTGCCATGGCTTGAGACCCATTGGCCATTGTGACTGTTGGAAGAGATTGAGAATAAGAAATACTAGTGAAAAGAGATTTGTTACCAGAAATATGATCAGATGCACCTAAATCAATGACCCATGACTCAGAAGGTGAAGATTGGGAGACACAAGTCATGCTACTATTTGTTGGAACAACGGAGGCTAATCCTGAAGATGTCTGTTTACGTGCTTTGCACTGAAGAAACTCAATATAATCCGATAAAGAAACAATCTGGATGGGATTCAATGCATTGATCCAACGGATGTGAGTTAAAGGCTTCCGATACGAATGCCATTATAATATCATGCTCGAAAAAGCAGAAATTTTCTAGGGATCACTGTTCATGCCAGAAAAATCAATGTAGCTCCGGAAAAAATCAGTGTGGTCGCCGGAAAAACTCAAAGTGGTCAGAAAGAAACGAAAACAGGATGGGTAGGGCCGAAATTAGTAGCCGACCCAACTGTTCTGAACCGTCGTCAAAAATTGGCCGGAAGTGGTCGTACTTGCCAGCGCGTGGGTTCACACGCTCGCCGGAAAATTTCTGTTGCCGACGCGTAGAGGCGCATGGCAACTTTTCTGCTGGAGAAATTTTAATGGGTTGGTCGCCAAGGAGTGATCTACCTCGTGGTGGTGTTGGTTTTTTTTTTTTTGCACAACACCGACAGAAAGTGACTTGCACATAGACAGGCCTTGGGCTACCGGAAAAATTGCACGATGACTAAGTTCTTTCTTCCCGGTTAACGCTGGAATGACGCAAAGCGATGTTTTCTCACTAATGCTCTGATACCATGTTAGAATGCACGGGAGAAAATATTATTGATTAATTATGACAATGATACAATGAGCCCTATTTATATATAATACATGTCCTACTCCTAATACATATGGGATTAGGGTTATTTACTACTATTTAACTATCAAGATTAACAAAAACAAACATGAACAAACAAATTGAAATAACTGCAATTAATTGAAATATGTGGTAAAACCATTTAAAAATATTTTCAAGATGCAGTTTTTAATTTCTAATTCAGATTTAATGAACACTTCTATTATATGGTTTCAAATTTCCTGCTTTAATCACTAAAATATTCATCGATAACTTTACCTAACAATTCATATATTATTTTTCCATCCATATTTACTACATAGTGCAGTCTTTTCCAACAGAGAAGCCATGTGCTCAGTGGCACATGCCTTCGTACCTTGGTGCCTCAATAAGCGAAGGGTAATTGCTTAACCTTTTCAAAGCACCAAGCTTCAGGCTCAAGTGCGTCTCGAGCACACCTTTAACATCATGCAGTTCAGCATACCTAAGTTACTTCATGCAGTGTCCCATTCTAGAGAACTATGTTGTACAAACATGGAAATCATGCATTACATCTTAAGTAATCCCTTGGTCATCAAATTGTGCAACCTTGGGACGGAATGTAAAGCTCTCTGGAAAATGAGCAATGCACGTATTCTGTAATGCATTTTTTGGTCCGACGCAAGAGTGTCTCGAGAAAAGAGTATGGCCCAGTGTCTATGTTTTATAGTGCAGTATACTAAGATTTTATGCTTTAGCCTGTACCAATTCCAAGCAACACCTTTAACAAACCTCTTGGACAAACTGAATTTATATTTGCTTGAAGTCGACAAAAAAAATCGCGATTGTTATCTTGTTTAAAGTCCCAGAAAATATTTTTAAAATCAAGCTCGAACTTTACTTAAGAATAGACTAATAGATTACATTAAATTTTTTGTATCCATTAAAAAGCTTTAGGACTCGACTATCTTTCTAGTTCCGTACAAAATTTTAGCGGGAAAATGTTCCCTCAATATGCTATCCGTAAAACCATCCACAATCTTTCTTTATTCATTAATTTGTAATTTATTTCTTTTTGATGAATAACCATCCATGATCATTATTATTATTCAGGAATCATAAAACCAGAAGAGAGAATGTATAGCTACAGAAATATTTAGTTTACTTGCCATAACAGACACTACGTAACAAATATGAGGGAGCAAAAGATGTTCTTATTGGAATATTTCACGGACTTCTATCAAAAATAAATTAAGAAATACAATATGATCAGTGGTGGAATAATCGTAGTAACTTGAATAAAATGTAGCCTTTGAAGATTTTGATTTCGCGTATATGTATTATATCCCATTTCATTCCAAATTTAATGGGAAGTTCTGTGCTTTGGTGCAGAAACAACTGTTTACAACCATTAGCATATTATGTTAAAATATATCAAAAATTAATACGTACCAATGAAGAATTCAAACCAATAATTGTTTTCGATAGCATCCTTGAATAGCTTAACCTTCGTTTCATCAAGCTCAAGCTCACAAATGCCACCCTTGTCCACATTTTCTATAAAACAGAATAGTCCATGTCAACTCAAATCAAACAAGAAAAAACTAGGATTAAAATTAAAAGAGACCCACATACTTTGAAACTTTATGTCAATCTGACTATCGATAAGCTCATTTCCACCCAAAACTTCACCAAGGCCACCCCATTTGTGAGTAGAGCCAGATGCATGGCAGAATGGTAGGCTGTAATAGTTGTATGTTTCCTGTGGGTTATTATATGGTCCAACTTTATTTACCCAAAGGGTAACTGGATCATCTGGTTGATACTGATGAGAAAGAACAGGGGTCAGAGAAAAGCAATTGCATATGACAAATGGTTAGATAAGAAAGAACAAGCATGAGTGTACTGATAAATTCACTTTACTGGTGCATCCATTAATACTTTGCAAAAGTTTACAGGATATGTGTTTTGTATATTCTAAGAGATTTTTCTCCAAATATTCAGAAGTGAACAAAATGTGGAGCAAAGAATTAGGCAAACATGTATCGCACAAAAATATAAGCTAAACGAACAATATTGGATTAACATCTTACAAACAACTGTGCATGAATAGACAAACTATAGGGAGAAAAGAAATCATAAAATTTAAATGCATTAGACCGCAGCAGTCCAACTGACAGCAACAAATAATAGAGTAGAATGAAGCGTGAAAAGAACCATAAAGTATCCTGAAAAAAAAAAATTATATACCTTCTTCAGAAAGAGAATATGAATTGCAATAATAAGAGCAAAAGAGGGTGCACGTGAGACTGAGTCAGCCTGGTTAGTGTTAAAGAAGCTGCTTGTCAGTAGAGAAGTTTTTAAAGAAATATACAGGTACTTGCAGCTTAAATAATCCAATGTTTATTAGAATTTACTAATCCATTTACCTGACAGATGAAGAGTTTAAGAATTGCATGTCATGAACTCCAAACTTACTATCACACAGTAGAACAGGACATATGTTTAGTGTTTTTAAAATAACCATAAAACAAGACATATGTCCAATTAGCAGCATGGTCATAAAAATATCATCATGTAGTGGAGAATGGGACAGTTGTGTGGTAATTATCATGAAAAAATACACCTTGATAAGATGTTTATCCAGTGTAGGCAAGACTTTAGCACTAAATAACTTTATGAGAAATACCATTTTCCAACACCATTGGCCACTTAAAGGGTCATTCTTAGAGCAGTCCTTCACTTGCTAAGTTATTTTGAGAATCATTTGCAGCTTTTGTATATCTGCAGAATGAACTTTCCTTTTGCCAACACTGTGTTTCTTTGCACCTAAGGGAATGGTGTACGGTAAATGATGTGGGTGAAAACCGAGACCACGGTTCAAATCCCAACAGAGGAAACAAAGTTAGGTATTATTCTCATTTGCCTAACCTTTGGTGGGTAGAGTTATCCGATACCTACATTGGTGGGAGGTAGCAGATACTTAGCGGAATAATTGAGGCATGCGCACACTGATATGGGCACCACCATTCAGTGTTATCAAAGGCGAAAAGCGCAAAAAAAAGCTCTAAGTTATGGTAAGGCTCTAAGCGCAAATAGAGCGTGGGGTTTAACGAAGAAAGGCACAAGCAGGAAAAAAAATTGTAAATATGTATGTGTAATCCAAGACTAATACCTATAAGCATAAATACCAAATATATGAACAAAGAAATTGAAGAAAATTTATGATAAAGTGAAATATCTTGTTTAGTATCGGCTCTTTAGGATTACACTTATTGGCAAAAAAAATTATGCCTTAGATCCTTGATGACAATACTGTAACGCTCGCTAAGTGAGGCGAAGCACTCAACGTGTTTTGAGCCTCGCTTCAAGGCTTAAGCGCGCTTTAAATGCGCCTTTGATAACATTACCATCGTTATATGAAAAAGTTTTTTTGCTAGGTTTACATGTATATCATCCTCCTATTACTTTTTAAATTTATCGAGAAGTTTACTACAGATATGTTTAGGTCGTACTTTGAGTTTGTTTTTACAAGGTAATAAGAGAAATTGAAAGATCCTTTTGATAGGGGGATAATAAGATAATACCCGAAGCAAACACGAGAAATATAGAAGGCTCTCAGATTTTAAGCAGCAGAAAATAATTACTCCACATCATTTTGAGAAGGAATTTTTTTTTTGTTTTTGAGAAGGAAAATATTTACTCCATATTACAATGCAAGTAATTCATAACAAACATTGGCAAACAATTAAATTACCAGATAAGGCAAGTTACATGGTAAGATCAAAATGGAGTTGTGTATGTGTCACTTATCCAGATTAACAAGTAAAGCCATAAAGGAACAAGCTGAAAATTCGTCCACAAACCCTTCCGGATGCATTAGATTTTTTTTCTTTTATAATGCCTTACGGACGCACTAGATTTAGTAGAATAACCTAACATCATATCACATAGATTCTCCAATATCAAGAGTTTTCCACCAATTTTTACTGATCAAAAAAATAGATAACCACAAATTTAGTAACCAACAACCATTATCAGATGTCCCTGGACTACGTATAACAGCGTGGCGGAGGCACCTTCAACCAACAGGTGTCATCAGACGTAGCTTCGGGGAAAAAATAATTATATATGTAAATAATAATTTTCTAAGGACTAGTGTGTATATATAGTAGGCTGCCACTCCCACTATTTTCAATTTATGTGACATTTATTCCTTTTAGCCACTCCCAAAAAGAAAAACACCTTACTTTATTTAGTAACAGTTTAATTTTAGACTTTATATTTTACCCTAAATATGATGATTTATAGCCAAAGAAATTTTTATGGCTTGTTTTAAGACCACACATTTCAAAAGTCTTTTATTAATTCTTAAACACCGTATGCAACCAAACACCATCACATATATTGGGACGGAGGGACTACAAAGTAAACATCAATTCGGGTTAAGAAGTAAACCATTAGAACCCCACAGCCTCACATCCAAACATGTATACAAACCGAATTATGACAATAGATAGACATGCCTACACAAAATCCTGTGTAAACTACTGCATGTACATGCAATCATTCTGAAGACTTTTTAGCACTTTACTTCACCACAACATCTTGCTCAGTACTTACAACTAGAAAGATGTAATGGTTACAAAGGTCAATTGCACGTGATATCATCAGCAAATTGAAATTTTTGAGATGAAACAAAGGAATTTATTTTAAGATCTACAGGTCACACATTACTTCCTCTCAGGGAAAAAAAAAAGATATCTAATTTCATCTGGTGTTGGCATTAACACTGTGATACGAGTCATCAGTATAAACTGTATAGTAAGCATCTAATGCTAGAGAACTCCTAATTGGTCCTAAAAGCCAATTTTGAGCACTAGAATTAAATGGGATCCAGGTGGATTTGACTGATCCATGATTTGAACTTTATGGGTTTAAGATTCTAGGACAGCAACTTTAAGTACACTAATCACTGGGTTCAAAATTTACTTTTTATACACATTGATGAATTTCTTAACTCATATATAGGGTCTAGGCCAAAGCTACTGGTTTTGCCCGAACGCAACCCACAGATTACATCGTGGATCCGCCCCTGGAGTTGAATGAAGATAGAGGATTTATATATAGGATGGATGCCTAGTTGCATCCATTGTTGTATTTTATTCATTCAATCTTAATCAAACCTATAATGAATCACAAATTACAAAAATGACGCACGAGTTACATCCCAGCAATCAAAATCCCCAAATATCTGACTAACAGGGGAACACTTCCATGAAAGTGACGGAAATTCTACAAGTGTGGACCATGAAAAATAAATAATGAGCTAAAATTAGGGTTTCCCCGTTGCAATGTAGAATATGTCAGATTTATACCTTGTGATCGGACTCGGAAGCAAACGCCGGAAAAACGATGAGGAAAGCGGCGAGGAGTAGAACAAGAGATAGTGATCGGGCGGTCGGCCGCATCTGTATCGCCGGCAATATATGGATCCAACGATTCAGGTTAGCCTTTCGGTCCGGTTTTTCGATAGAGAAGAAAGAGAGAGTAGCTGGTTTACAAGTTCAGAACACAGAAAAGTAACTTTTTTATTACACCAAGAAAGAAATTAAGTCAACCGTAATAAATTTTCTGTCGTTAGGAAAAAGTAATGATAAGGCCAAATAATTGGATAGTGTTAGGAATAATTTGTACATTGGATACTACATTGGATGTTACGATAGGGGATGTGCACAGATAGCCATTAACGGCTCATGTCTTTATTTTAAAGCCAGCGTTTTAAATGTCTTTAATTTTTAGCCACTGGTTTAATAAATTTTAACTGGCTGGACGAAAATACTCTTATGCTCATGTCCTTAACTTCAAGACTTCAGGACTACATGTCCTTAACTTTTGAACTTGAAACTCTAAGTTTAGGACTTCAGGACTACATGTCCTTAACTTTTGAACTTGGAACTCTAAGTTCAGGACTTCAAGGTTACATTTCCTTAACTTTTGAACTTG
>MU732852.1:0-10216 GCA_026770625.1 Nicotiana glauca | reverse complement strand
GAATGGTATTAAACATATATTCAGATACCTCCAAGGGACCATTAATATGGGTTTATTTTATTCAAATGAATCCAAGCCATCATTGATTGGTTATGCAGATGCAGGATATTTGTCTTATCCACACAAAGGTCGATCTCAGACAGGCTATTTATTTAAAAGTGGAGGTACAGCCATATCATGGCGTTCGACAAAACAAACTATGGTTGCTACTTCTTCAAATCATGCAGAGATAATAGCCATTCACGAAGCAAGTCGAGAATGCGTTTGGTTAAGATCTATAACTCAACACATTCAGCAAACATGTGGTCTTTCTTCGAAAGAGAATATTCCAACAATATTGTATTAAGACAATGCTGCATGCATAACTCAATTGAAAGGAGGATATATCAAAGGAGATAGAACAAAACACATTTCACCGAAATTCTTTTTCACTCATGATCTTCAGAAGAATGGTGAAATAGATGTACAACAAGTTCGTTCAAGTGATAATTTGGCTGATCTATTCACTAAGGCATTACCAACCTCAATATTTGAAAAGCTGATATATAAGATTGGAATGCGTCGTCTTCGAGACATTAAGTGATTTTTCATCAGGGGGAGTAACTACACGCTGCACTCTTTTCCTTAACCAAGGTTTTGTCCCACTGGGTTTTCCTGGTAAGGTTTTTAATGAGGCAGCAAGCAATACATATTATAAATAACTATGTACATCCCAATATTTTTTTTAAGTTCTTAATGAGGCATATTATCTTACATGGACATCCAAGGGGGAGTGTTATGAATAATTTGTACATTGGATACTACATTGGATGCTACATTGGATACTACATTGGATGCCCATATAGTGAATAGTTGAAAGATTAAATTTCCTATTTTATGTCAATCATCTTTAATTTTTATGCCTATAAAAGGCCATGTAATTGCAATGGAAAAATACACAAAAGTGAAAGAACAAAACTCTTCTCCCTTCTTTCTATCTCTTCTTATTTACATTTTACTGCATTACTTTTATTTTATAACAGATAGCCCCTTAAACTTAGACATCTTTTGTAAGTTAGGCACTCTAACTTAACTAGCGTCTAGACACTTTTACTTGACAGAAGTGTGTCTTATGAATAACTAGATGGCTTCTGCCCGTGCTATGCACGAGCCCAATACTGTAGAATATGAAATTACTATTTGTGATTAATTTGTTTTGATTTATATTGTACGACGTATATTGATATATTTGAACCATCACATAAACAATAAGTAATTCATAATACCCAATATTATTTTGTTGGATAACTATATTTTCTATTGATTAAAACCTTTAATAGATATTTTACTTTATCTTTTATAAATTCAATCCTCTATAACAAATAATACTGATAATAATTTAAATATTTACTGTCATTTTGTGTCATTGATACTCAAAAGTACTTTTTGAAAAAATTGGCCAAACGCGATTTGCTTATCATATATTACAAAAAATTATTCTAAAATTGGTTGGTGTACATTCACTATAAAACACTTCTAACATTTCTTGTACATTCACTATAGAAGTGTAAAAATATCGAATGTTGAAATAAAACAGACCGAAATAGAATAATTGATAAGATGAGTCCTAAAGTCAATCCCAAATCGTTTGACTCTTAATAAGGAAAATAATCTTGTATAATTTGGTAAGTATAGTTTTATAGAAGTTGATACATCATTGAAGTGACACAGTATTCACATCCATGATAATACTAAATATACATATATAAATATATTGTTATTTACATATCAATAAAAAGAGATGCATTTGAAGTGACACAATATTCACATTCATGAGAATACTAAATATACATATATAAACATATTGTTATTTGCATATCAACAAAAAGAGATGCATTTTACTTCGAAAGTGCCATAATGTTACATCAATGAGAATATCTATATTCACAAAAGGTGATTCTTTGTCCATACTGTAATTGGTATTCTTTGTAGTGCAACAAAAGTACTGACATCTGCAACATCACAGGAAAATACCAAGTTTCAATACATATATAACATAATGAATTAAGTTTTAGGGTAATATGAATATAACTGATTTTTTCTAAGAACAGTAAAGAGAATTATTAAGAGTCCACATAACATGTTTAATTGATACAATATAGTCACTTCCTCTATATGTGCACTGCAAATATCAGCAACACAAATCTGTTACTAAGAGAGCAAAACAATTCGTACATGGGAAAGAAAAAAAATGCAATAAAGAAATATCCACACATCAACTGTAAAGCAAGTATGCATTGACCACAAGTTCTGAAACTTCCCTCCTGCCGATTGAAAAAACTAATATAGCGACAGCTCAAAATAACCCAAAATAGAATGTGAGTTTTGGTTTTCCAAAAATAAAAAATAACAGACACCTATGTCTCACGACCACTAAACAGAGGTGCTTAGGTATCAAAATGTGTATAAGAAGATTTCACACGATTAAGTCTTTAATTAAAAGCATGCTCATTTATGATAATAAAATGACCATCAACTTGTAGGTATATAATTTCTACCAAGTTTCAGTGAAGGACAACCTTGTCATTGAAGATGAAAGTAGTGTCACATGATTATAATTTATATATATCCTATTAAATTTATTTTGCACATGTAAAAGAGTAACGAAAAATTTACACAAATATCAATATCAGAAAATTGAAGTCAAAGTAGGATAAGCAAAGAAAAATTCAACAGGTAAAAATTTGCAGATTATCAAATTTAAGTTCATGAAAATTCATATTAAATGCTCCACGAAGAATGGAAGCCTATAAATCATGCAGGTATTTAATCATAGAATTAGTGTCAAATTCTGTCTAGATAAATAAAGTAGGAATAGTGTCAATAAATTTGAAAAGCATTCTTTTCCCTAAAGCTACAATTATTCATATGAAACAATATATATTTAGCAAAAAGGAAAATTAAAGATGTAAAGGAACAAATAGCAGATAGAAGAATTAGTGGAGCATCAGGATCCTTCTTTTTTGTTTCTTCTTTTATTTTTCAACTTTAAGTTGTAATCTTTCGCACTACATAAATAGAATAATAACAACTTTAGCCATGAAATTGTGAGAACTCGAAGAAAATTAGGGCAAAATTTGAAAGAGGATCACATCTGAGATTGTTTAAATATCTGAAAAGATGAAGGAAAGCTATAATTGTAATCTATAAAAGCATTCTGAAAACTGAAAAGCGATGAAGTGAAAGATGCTTTCCTGAATTTATATTGTACGCTGTGATAGCAAAGACGAAAGAATTCTTTCAAGAATTATGTTGTGAGTGTTGAACTAAAAATACATGTTAAGTGAGATACAGAATAGATTAGGCGAAACTAATAAAACATCACATTGTGATTCAACAGGTAGACTATAGACAAATTCCATCTTTTAAGTCTTCTTATTTTCAAAAGTATAAGCAAAGAAAATGTAGCTACCCGACCGGTCATTTCGAGCCCTAGCGCACCGTTCAGCAGTCTGAGGCCATGAGCAGCTTCGTTTCAGGTATTATGACTTGTTCGTGTGGTCGGAATTTAAATTCAGGAAGATCAGAGTTAAATTTGAATGAAAATTCTCATTTGAGAAGCTTAAAGTTGAAAGAATGAACTAGGATTGGAATTTTGAGTAAACGACCTCGAAATCAGGATCTGAAGGTTCCAACATATTCATATGATGATTTTAGACTTGGGCGTATGCCTGGATTGGGTTTGATAACCCGGGAGCGTTTTGGCGCCTACTGTGGAAGTTAGCATTTTGAAGGAATTTCTTAAGTTTGGCTTGGAGTGCATTTCAGCATTATCAATGTCCGTTTGGGATTCCGAGACTGGGAGTAGCTCCGTATGGTGATTCTGGAGTTGGGAGCGTGATCGGAAGTGAATTCGGGGGTCCGTAGGTCATTTTGAACCTATTTGGCTAAAGATAGAAATTTGAAGGTTTTTGAGGAGTTTTGACCGGAGGTTAACTTTTTGATATCAGAGTCGGAATCCAATTCCAAAAGTTGGAGTAGGTCCATTAATGTCAAATATGACTTGTGTGCAAAATTTGAGGTCAATCAGACATGATTTGATAGGTTTAAGCATCGGAAATAGAAGTTGGAAAGTTCAAAGTTCATAAAGCTTTAATCGGGGTGTAATCATGGTTTTGGTGTTGTTTGTTATGATTTGAGGCCTCGAGCAAGTCCGTAATGTATTTTGGGACTGGTTGGTATGATTGGTTGGGTCCCAGGGGCCTCGGGTGGATTCCGGGTGGTTAAC
The DNA here is from genome assembly GCA_026770625.1 of Nicotiana glauca. Taxonomy (NCBI): domain Eukaryota; kingdom Viridiplantae; phylum Streptophyta; class Magnoliopsida; order Solanales; family Solanaceae; genus Nicotiana; species Nicotiana glauca. Next base: position 5,949 of record MU732852.1, on the reverse strand, counting down.
GGATCGAAAAATGGATTTGTATCGCCACTGGCTAGTTTTGGAGCTTTGGGCGTCGGTTCGAGCCTTCGGAAGAATGTAGAATGCTGATTATGGATCTTAGGAGCAATGTGAGTCTCCTTTCTAATCTTGTGAGGCGGAATTTACCCCATAGGTGAGTTAAACTGGTTAAGTGCTCCTATTTGTGGGGGCTACGTACGCACGAGGTAACGAAGGCCCGTGCGTAGCTATTATTATGCTATCGTCCGGGTAGTCTAGGACCCAAAAGCATGTTATATTTGAATTAATTGTGAACCCATTGATGGTTTGAATTGCTTAGATCATATTAAATTAATAAATGGATTTCTAAAAAGACTTAAGCTTCGTTTTCTCAAATTATTGAAGAGAATTGGCCTTTCTTGGATAATTGCTCCATGTTGAATTCTTGACTGACTGTATGTCTGTGTATGTTTATTTTGGACTGGGCCGAACGCCTCGGCAGATTAATAGATGCATCTATAGGCGCGTCGTCGACCCTCAGCAAGTGCACATTTATTTTTGTTGGATCGGGCCGTCGCCTCGGTATGATTTGCATATGCTTGTATTGCTGCCTGGACTTATTTAAGTCGTTACATGCCTCACTCTGGCTCAAAATCATCTTGTTAATAATGAAAATAAATCTTGGAAAATTTCCTATGAAGGAATTACGTATTTACTTGTTTCCTCTATCTAGATAAAAATTATGTTAGAAAATAAATCCACTGTTCGATATGTATATTGAGAATAAATAACCGTTGGACCATTAGAGTGTGTCAAAGTTGACCATCTCATCTCTACCCCTTCGAGATTAGGCGGGGCACTCACTGAGTACACGTTGATTACGTACTCATACTACACTTCTGTGCATTTTTGTTGCACATGTATATATACCTCTAGCAGCCTATTGGGGCGTAGCGGCATGGATGACGTTGAGACTAAGTGAGTTGCATCATTGAGGCGACCACAACTAGAGTAGTTCCTTCCAATGTACTGTATTTACTTTCCGTCCACTGTATTCCAGGCGGATGTTGTATTTATTTCTCTTATCAGTAGTCGCTCATGTACTTGTGACACCGGATTTTTGGATGGTTTACAATGGATTTGTACTAATTATTATTATTTAAATTTGAATTCTAGTAGTGAACTTTTATTTATAAAAATGGAAGGAAAAACCTTAGATTTTCAAAAGTATTAAAAGAAGAATTGATTGATAAGTTAGTTGGCTGGCCTGACAGAGGTGTCCGGCACCACCATGACCCTTAGTGAATTTTGGGTCGTGACAGAAAACAGCAATCCTGGTGTGTTTGACTAATAATGGTGTGTATCTCTGTCTTGCAACTGTGCATATAGGTTATTACTCTTCAAATGGACTTAATTCCATTGGAAGAAGTGAATTGCAGTCAATCATATATTTTCAGATGTTGGGGAGAATGAGGCATGCCACAGATTGAATATGAGGTTTTTTTTATGGCCACTATTAGCATGTTCAATAGTTTAAGAAAATGACAATGCTCAATTGTTGAAAAGACTTCGTCCTTGGCCAAGAGTAAGAATTAGGGAAGTAAGGTTTGAAGACATGGTTCGCCTTTTTTTCATGTTTTATCTTTATTAAAAAAATATTTTTAATAATGAGGACCAGATGGAAAAAATAAATCAGCAGGTCTGAACAAATTTGACAAACAATGACTGAGGTCATCACACCTCACACAATTTTTGTTGATAAGTCAGAACACCTCTACAAGCAAAATCAGATAATGAGATATCAAGCAGCACTATGTTCACAAGTTTAAAGCTTTCATATTCCAAAACACATTTCAGAAGTTTTATGACTCCAATTTGCTGGTTCTAACATATCCAATAGCTTTAGATGGACAAAGAGAAACAGAAACAAATGAAATAAGTGTGAGCACGTGATTTTTGCCTATATTAATTATTCCCAGAAATTCAAACAAAATGATTTATTTTATTATTTTGTAATTTTGTAGATTTTTGGTGACATTTTATGTTAATTGATTGCATTTTATTTATGTATTTTAATTAGTGAAAAATACAAAAAAAAATACTCGGCATTTGTATTTAGGAGTTAATTTCACATTTCAGGATTAATTAGTAGTAAAGTTACTTTAAAAATAAAGAAAATAGCAAAAATTGGTTCTTTTGGCATTTATACTCTTAATTGTCTTGGTTTGCGTTTAATTAGAAATTATGGTATTTGAAAATTGAATAATATAATTTTAGAAGTTAATTTAGGTTTTTATTTGTTGATTTGGTATTTAATAAAATCAGAAAATATAAATACAAAAGAAAACAAAAGAAAAAGAAGAAAAGAAAGCTATTAAAAAGAAAAGAGGGCTTGTCTTGAAGGACCCGGAACTGAGCCATTTATAATTAATTCGGTCTTGGCCCAAACAATACACCCCAGTCTAGGCCCACATTCGTACCCAATCCGGTCCACCCCGTTACTTAACCAAACGACCCTGTTTCGATGATCGTTAATCCAAGTCGTCGAGGATATGTGATCCAACGGCTGGGAACTGGTTTAATCTTCGTATTTAATGGTCGGATCGCCCACTTACCCCCAAGCCTTCGTCTTCTTCACCCCATATACAGACCCTGTAACGCTGCCGTTTTCTGCCGCTGGAAATCGCCTCACGGCGGCGGCCAATCTCCAAACACAACCAAAATTACACCCCTTACTCCTCTCCTCCTCCTCGTTACAAATCCATAATCGGTTCCCCTCGAATCCCACCCAAACTCGTCGAATCTTGGATTAAAAGATTCCGGCCAAAACCCTAGGGACCCAATCCTGTCTAAATTAACACCATAGAACTGTCTTGTTCTCCTCTCTCAAACCCCCCCAAACCCCGTCCCTCGAATCTAAACAGAACTTCTCGATTATTAATTTGATGTTTCCGGCCAAAACCCTAAGTTCTCCAAACCCCACCAAATTGACACCATGTGCCCCCTCGCTTCCCTCGTGTTGAGTTCATCATCATTGGCACTCGAATCTCACTGGAGAGGAGCTAATTTCGAATCTGAGAAGTGGCCTGATTTTAGAAATTATACCAGTGAGTTTTTCTGTTAATTTTGTGTTTTCTCCCATGTCTGTGTTGCTTCATGATTGATTAATTAGTTCTTTTCATTTTTGTTATAATTTCAAGTAATTAGTTTAGGTTTTGTCTGCACTTCTGAGTCAATAATTTGTTCTGTTCTGTTGATATATGCAGTAGCATGAATTTTTCTGTTATGTTTCTCTTAAGCATACTTTCTTGTGTTAATCCATAGTTAGTATTCTAGGTTTGGAAGTTTGATTAGTTTAAGTTTGATTAATGTTCTAGTTTCGCTGATTTTATTATGGTTACTTGATTAGTTGGTTTGATTGTTAATGGTAATTGGTAACTTGAAACTCAGTAGTTAGTTTAGATTTAGGATTTGGATTTGAACCTGGTTCTAACTGACTAAAATTGCTGAATGATTGTTTAACCATGGTTAGTCAACAAGGTTGGGGTGGGTTAGTAATTTCAGGCTAGTAAAAAGGGTAATTTAGGAAAATCTATTTAGGGACTGAATTCAGAAACTACTAGAAGCTCCTAGAACGGGGTTTTAGATAAAAGCTCAGATTTTAAGTGGTTAAGCTTGAGAAACAAGTCAGTAAACAGGGGGCTATTTGGTTAAAACTGAATAAATAAAAGAGGGACTAATAGTGTAAATAGAAAGTTTAAGGGCTGCTCTCATTTTGCCTATAAAAGGAAGTGTATACTGCCTTGATTCACAAGTCTTAACCTCTAAAAATTCTCCCAAAAATATTATGTAGTTTTCACAAGCTGAATTTGAATTTCAGATCAAAAAACTAGATCTGGAATTTGAAACCTCTTTTAGATCTTAAGCTTTTCAGAAAATCAAAAAAAATATATAGCAAAACTCCAAAAACACTACTTCATTCAAGTTTTCTCTAGATTAAATCCGAGTTTCAGCTTTAGATCACATTTTCTAGTTCATAGAAAGTCCAAAAACAGTTCGAGTGCTTCCAGATTTCATTAATTCAAGTGTAGAAGAATTTTGGGTTAAATTCAAGTTTGCTCGGGCTTAGATTGATCTGTTTTCAATAATTTGTTGCGGTTTATTCTTCTACAAATCATTCCTGGCTTGCTGTGGTATTTCTGGAATCAAAATTGATCCAACTGCTTTGAATTTGGGCTGTTGTTAGCTACTGCCTTAGCTAATTTCCTTCTTCTTCTCTTCTATTCTCTTTCCAGGTATACTTTTATGCTCAAGTGGTGCTGCAGATTACATCCATATGTAAAAATCCATTTTGAAGTTTAAATGATGAGTAAATACTTGTTTGCGCCTCGACTTTTGCTTTTTTAGTCTAGAAATTTAGTTTAATTGATCTGTTTTGAACCATATTTCAGTTGTATTAATGAAACTGTGGACTGTACTGGACTGTTAAAATTTGAGTTCAAGTGTGTTCATTCTAAAATAGTAGCCCTAGTGTAGTATAATTTGGTTTCTCGTGAAGCTGTATTTTAAAACTAGAAATTGAGCTTGAAAATCAGCATATATGTTCCTATCCTTGTTAAATCCAGGTTTGGTAATCGTTTTTCAGTAGTGGCTTCAGTAGTTTAGTTCTAAAATTAAAGGATATACGTTTGGGCTTAAGGTTTGAATATAGATGTGGACTGTTTTATATTAACTCCTTGAAATCTGATTCCAGAATTGTTAATGATATGGATTGTAGCTAATTTTGAAATAATGGTTAATGTGTAAATTTTAACATTATAGGCCATCTCAACATACTAATCATAAGGACGGCTTACACACGTGATAGCCCTGTGCCTGTAAATTAAAATTATTGCATTCTCAGTCTTTTTTTCAAGTTGAAAGCTTAAACATTGAGCCATGTATTCTTCTGAACTTGGTCCTGCCACAACTCACTGTCACGACCCAATTCCCAAACCCGGCCGTGATGGCGACTCTCGTGAAGACAAGGCCAGCCAGACCATCTCAGAACACCACTTAAAGCAGTTAATCAGTTATATAACAGTTCGAATATGAATTTATGATACTAATCAATATGAATACAGCCCAATACAGCCCGACCGGGGTGTCACAAGTCACGAGCATCTAGGAAGATCCTTATTATAATTTTAAAATATATAATACATAGAGTAAAATTTGGAAAACATGAAGAAGAAGAATCTCAGTGCCGCGAACGTCGGCGGTCACCTTGCTTAGCTACGATAGCAATACCTTCAATTCGCTACTAACCCGCTACCGGGTGAACAGTACCTGCAACTGCACGCGAGGTGCAGGGAGTAAAGTGAGTACTTCCAACTCAGTGGTAATAATAGCGAATAATATCTGAGCGATAAGAAAACACGTATGAGCACGCCAAAATACTATAACAGACAGTACAACCCTTTGAGAAAGATAGCAAAACCATAACATCGAGAAAATTCTTTAGAAAATCTCAAGATCAATTAAAAATCTCCTTTGAAAGTATGCCTTTTCAACAGTTGCAAAAATAAATTTCAACAAGTAGGAAATAGTCAGAAATCTGCCCCGAGGGCTCAATATTAACCTCTCATCGCAGTATCAGCCCCGCGGGCTTACTCCCAACTCACTAAGCACAATATCAGCCTCTCGGGCTCAACACTCCTTAACACGTAACACCAGAGTATCTGGTCAACAAGGCAAGTAATAACAGGTGTGCCAATGATATATGAGTGTTAAATGTCATGCCACGTAGTACAAACAGGAGTGAATGCATGAATGCATATGACCGCTATGGCGCGTAGCCCGATCCATGGGTACCCTGCGCTCACTGGGGGTGTGTACAGACTCCGGAGGGATTCCTATAGCCCAAGCGCTATAATACTGCGGCGTGCAGTCCGATCTATATAATATACTACTGCGGCGTGCAGTCCGATCCAT
>MU732850.1:106910-120480 GCA_026770625.1 Nicotiana glauca | reverse complement strand
AATTCCCTTTTATTTATTTTTTGCATTTTAATTTTTGGGATTCTTTACTTGGGGTAAAAATCACGTGCTCACAGCCATGCCCATCGTACTTTTCAAATTTTGGTGTTTTGAATCCTGATGGCAAGTGTACATGCGGGAACATACATAGGTCTGTATATGAGATGCTCTTCTTCCCGCTCAAGCCTTGCATATTTTTCAAGCTTTGCTCGAGGCTTCTCATTCTCTTTGTCATTTCATCCTATTCTGGGGCTTTAGGGGTTTTGTCCTGACCCGGTGTAAGCTCATATGGCGGCTGAGAGTAGGTGTATTGAGGATAATGAGGAAGGTCAGCTTGGAAGACGGGATTTTAGAATGTGAAGATCGAGGGGTCAAAAGCATGCTTTGGTAGTGATGGTTGTGTTGTTGCGGAGGATAGTGGAGCTGTGAAGATGTTGGGAGCAATCCCAGACGGGAACACTTGGGGGTGAGCCTCAGAAGGTGTTTCGAAGAAGTTCGCAGTCATAGTAGGCCGCCCCAGAGGAATATTTAGGCGGCTGATAGGGACAGTTGTAACCCCTCCAGATCTAGGGAATAACTCCGGGAATCCGGGGATAGTTCCTTGAGGTTCCTTTCCCTTATTCCAAGCATCCCACATTTCCATCAATCGCAGGCGCAACATTTGATTTTCTTCAGCTGTAAGGGATTCGGAGGCTGGGACCCCAGAGATTGGGCTGTCTTCGGGTATGGGGATTGCACGCAGAGTTATTTCAGATGACATTTCTGTATTTCCTTTGGATCTGGTGAAGTATCGATGCGAGGCCAGCTTACCACAAACCAACCACTATTTCTAAAAAGCTCTGCTGGAATGACAGCAACAACGGTTAGTATGAAACAAATAACATATAGGTAACCGCACATTGGAGTGTGATGCACCTACACAATTAAATGAATATCTACGTGATTGCTTCGGTTGCATGCGTCATCCCGGCTTTTCCTCTTATTCCTTTTCTCTTTTCTTTCTCTTTTTGTTTTGTTTTCTCTTATTTTCTTTTCCTGCTTCTCTCTTTATTTCAATTTCCGCTCTTTTCTTTTCCTTGGCCATGGTTTTTCTCTCAATGTCTTATTTCTTCTTTTTTCATATCTTTTTTCTCTCTTGTTTTTCTTTCATTTATTTCCCTCGCGTTTCTCTTTTTCTCTTTTCCCTTTTTCTTAGGATTACGGTCGAATCTTATGTAGATTTCCTATGTATCATGACCCCGCATGAATCAGACCAAGAGTAGTTCTTGCAAATAAATGCAAAAGTAAGAAAATAATTTTTTTGAAATTTTCAATTTTTCATTAATAACAACTGCGATTACAAAAGCTACTAGACTATTTGTTTCTCATTTTCTTGAAAAAAGGAAATTACAAATATAGACTCAAAAGCAAAACTACAGACTCGATTAACTAAGAATACATCAATGCTTCAAATCCTGGGGCCCGCGGGGCATCATTCGGCATCGCTGCGGGCCTGCGTGCAAGACCCCTTTGCAACTGATCTAAGTCATTCATGACCTGGCAAACAAATATCATCACTGAGGCAAAAGACGTGGTACGACCCATTCTCTCACCGGCCTGACACTTCATGACAATATAGTTGGCAATGCTTCTGATCCTTTCCCTGATTCGTCCCTTTTCTTGGAGGAGTCGACTTATTTGTTGGGTACGAGCCTCTAGCAGCTGAGAATCCTGGAAGTGCAGGTCTTGTAGAAATTTTATTTCCTTTTCCATCTCAGCAATTAACCCATAGCACTGGTCTCTCTCGGCTTGGGATTCTTTATCCCGCTGGGCTGTCTTTTCTTCCATAGTATTCATTTTAATCTTCATTTTGGCGATGGTCCCCTCGTAGTTTCTCCTCATTTGTTGCACAAATTGGGCTCTTTCTTCAGTCTTCTTGGCCCACTATGCCCGAAGCCTTGTCATGTTTCCCTCGGATTTTTCTAATTCTTCTTGGCAGTCCGAGACTTGTCTCTTTAACCCTTTGATCAACCTTTCATCAGATAGACTTCTTTCTTGGTTCCTGGCATTTATTTTCATTTGCTTAATTTGGGCTTTGAGTACTTCGTTCTCCTGAGCTAACTTTTTTTTATCTCCTTCATCGGCTGCAGCCTGTATAATCTTGGAGGTCCTGGACTTGTTGCTCCAACTGTCCTATTCTAGATCGGTACTCTTTTTCCTTGTCTTGCCAATCCCATTGAACCTGGACCCCATCGTGAATTGCTGCACGTGTGGCCTTTTAGCGGGTCTCTCTGGGATTTGAAACCTTTTGCCAATCCATGTCAGATACTTGGGATCTACCTGGCCTCTAGCTTGGTCCTGTACTATGGTTTTAGGCTTGAGGAACCGGCACTAATTCCATATCTTTTGGATTCTGCCTTCAGGAAATGCAGCCTTCGGGTCTAACTCGATGACTTGTCCACTCAGGTCTTCATCATTGTGCACTGTCTGGAATCTTCCAAGTTGTCGCAAAACCCGGTAAGAAGCGTAAGGTTGTATGCTTTGGATACCCATCAAAAGAATATAGGGGACCTCTGCCGACGTGTATACAGCTTCAGTAGCAGGAAGCCACCCATAAGCCCATTCAACTTTATCTGTGGTCAAGGATCTTAAACATGACGGCCAGGCCTCAGTACCCTCAGGGAACTCAATAGCTGTCACCCGGGTCCCAAATTCTGCAATACAACTCAACCCGGTTAAACCGTAGTTCATATAGCCTATGCGGTAACAGAGGTGTTCTTGCATCCACAACTGTAAGAGCAAATTGCAGCCTTGAAAGAATTTTACGCCTTCCCGACATTTAGTCAAAGCTTGGTACATTTCTTCTACAATCAGGGGAACCACTATGCTAGTAGGTTTTTTCATGGCAACATCTAGCATCCCTACAAGGCCGAGGTCTATGTGACCATCATCTCTCGGACAAACCACCACTCCCAGAAAGGCTACCATGAAGGCTAATCCTCGTCGGGCTTCCCATTTGTCTTTATTCCCAGCATGTGTCAAGCCGGTGTTGAGTTCCTCGAAACCTTTTGGGTTACCATACCAGTGATATAGGAAATGCAATGTACAGCACCCTTCCGCCAGATGCGGGTCTTGAATATCCCAGCTGATGTTCAACAGATCCAAGAACCTATGAAGGGTTACTGGTCGTGGGGCCAATGGGTATCTACCTCGAAGGTTCCCGTTGAGGACCGCGTATCCCGCAATCTCTTCTAATGTATGTGTGAGTTCAAAATCTGAAAACCGAAATAATTAATGCCTCAATAATACCTTTTCTCGGTTTGATGTTCAACAAATCCACTAGACCGCCCAAAATTTTAACCACAGTATCTCTGCTTCCTTTTCCTAGATCATGCCACCACATATGGAGTTTTAAGGGGATCTCGCTCATGACTGAGAAGGTTTCGATGTTACTTGAAGTCATCCTGCACATTTATTTGAAGGGGAGTTTTAATGATTTATTTTGAAAAAATGGCTATTTTTGCAACAAAAAAATTTATTTAGAAAAAAAAGGACTTGGTTTTGCGGATACGGCCTTTCAGTACTTCCAAGAGGAAGATTTTAGGGTTGTGCCCGCAAACCATTTAAAAATGACTCAAGGTGGTTGTTCTTAAAAAACGGCCTTCCATCGTCCTTTTGGGGCATTAAGCTTATTTTAGGCAAGAATGGCATCACCCGACTTATTTACGACAAAAATTTAAAATTTTGACATTTTTGGCTATTTTTGCAAAAGGGAGGTTGGACCCGATGAGGGTTGCCTGCGTATCTCACATCCGGTGAGAATCAAACCAGCGTAGTTCGGGCAAATTTGGGAATTGAGTAAACAAACTCTTTTTTTTGTATAAAATTTAGACCATTGAGCTTTAAGGCAAAAGAAAAATATTTTTGATTTTTTTTTTGATGATTTGTTTTTGAATTTTCTAAAAATGTTTTAAAAGAAGAAAGGGAATTTTTTTTTTTACCTTGGGAATTTCAAAAATATATTTTTTTGTTTGAATTTTTATTTGTTTTCTCTTTTTCTAAGGAAGAAAGAAAATATTTTTGGATTTTGGATATAACCTCTTAATTTTCAAAAGAGAGACTTTTAAAGGAAAATATCTTCTTCTTCTTTTTTTGAGTTTAAAAACTACTTTTACCCTTTTTTTTGAATTTTCTAAGGAAAGATTTTGAAAGAAGGAACTAAAGGAAAATATTTTTGGATTTTTTGAAAATTGGGGTCGGAACCGATGAGGTTTGCCTACGTATCTCACATCCGGTGAGAATTAGACCAGCGTAGTTCGGGCAAACTCGCCAAAATCAAAACTATTTTTGAACCACAATTTTCTTTTTATTTTTCAAATATTTTCCAAAAATTCGGCAGTATTTCGGTACTATTTGGGCATTGGGATTTTCACAACAAATGGTTACCCTCACTTAGTCCTAACACTGCTATATTTTTTTTCGTTTTCACTCATTATATACAAGCCGGTCAACATGCAAAACCGAGCAAATAAATGTGCAAGCAGCACGTAAGATGCATCAGGATGGTCAATTCATTTCAGGTCACCTGTCCTAGACGGACCCAACCCCTGTGTTGAGTCCCCTAAGTCAAATGCACATGATGCAAACAAACACCCTACTAGGGATCCGGCATGAGTTTTTGTTCTTCTAGGTTTAAACACTAGGTTTATTGGTACCTAGCTTACCTGAGTGGACAACTCGAGCCGAGGGGGAGGCAGCGTACCGGGGATACAGAAGCTCCGCCGGCTTTGCAACTTATCCAACCTCGTTCTAAATTGGGAAAGACTCTAAAAAGAAGGGAAGCTACACGAAGTGCACCCTTATCCATGATGTAGAAGACTTAGAGAGAGGAAGGGATTTGCGACAATTTATATACAATTTCAACACATATCAAAGCGGTAAAATATTTAGCACATATAGCATGGAAGATGTAGAAAATCAAATAAAGCCAAATATAACAATTGTACTAAGCTCGAATTCTTTGAACCCTGAATCAAAATTCTGGGTTCATTTCTCCAGCAGAGTCGTCAGAGCTGTCACACCTCCTTTTTACACACCTACCCCGAAGGATAAATGTATATGGGAGTTTTTCCAATTTAAGTGACATTATTCTAAATGGGATTATTTATTTATTTTTTAGAGTCGCCACTTGGGAAAGGATTGGCTTTTGGTGTCCAAGTCACCGGTTTAACTTAAATCCCAGATCGAGGAAAATTTTCGACTTCCCAATTGGAGTCTGCGAACTAGGAATTTTGAATAAGGAATTCTGTTGACCCGAGGGAAGGTGTTAGGCACCCCCCGGATCCCGTGGTTCTAGCACGGTCGCTTAAACTATCATAAATGGCTAACATTTGATTTTTATACATGCTCCAACCTATAATGCAATTTTATAATTATTTACCGCTTTTAATTATTTTTTACGAAAGTGAACGTCGTTTAAAAATGTATTTTCGGATCACGTCACATGAAATGCACCCGGATCCTCGACACATTCTTATTCAATGTTTTTGAATTTGGATTTGGGTCGCATGAAATGCGCACCCGTATTTAGGAAGGTAAAATTATTAAAAGCGCGCCTAAGGTGACTAACGTCTTTTTAACTTTGCGAAGGGCCGTAAAATTCGCTAAACGGCACGCTCCGAATGCTAAGTATTTTTAATTAAGAAATTACTGAGGGCCCTGCAATTTCTATATTTTTTCTTGGCGAGGCTCGTCTCACTTTTATTATTTAAAGGCCAACCTAAAGCAAACTAAGATTTTCTATTTATTTTTGTTTCTAAAAAGGCCTAATTAATTAACATTAGCCTAACACAAGCCAAGCAAAAAATTTCGAGCTAGGCATGCCAATAGGCTCAAAGGTTAGCCCCAAAGAATATGACTTGAGGCCTCAGTCCACAAATAAAACTGGCCAAACGTAGGCCTCGGCCCAGGCCCAAACGAGAAGGGGATTAATAATAGGACCTGGGACCTCGTTAGGCTCAACTGGTTTCAAACAGGCTGTTGAGCCTAAACTAACAAACTATGCAGAATTCTAGTTCAAACAATGAAGACATGCTAAATTAGTTCAAATTATTCTAATGTGCACTCATTGCGTAGTGATAAGGAAGAGCAATGCATTACTTGTTCACATTAACAGGAAATTGAGCTATTAAATGCTACTAATGGCGAAAAAGCAAATGAAAAGGCTAAGCGTACTTGATTGCTTCACTAATACTAAGGTGAACAAATTAATAACCCGAGCTCAGACTTTATTCATATTGACAGCTAAAGTAATACACTAACAATCTATTAGTATTAACTAACAACAACTATATGTATCCAAACGAGCATAGATCTGGCAACGTGGTTTCATTTCATTCCAAGTTGAGACTACATCAGGGTGATTTCAAGCGTGTACCTGAGATATGAGAATATAATGAAGAAGAAGAAGATCACCAGCAATACGGAATTCAGCAGCAATTCAAGAACTAGCCCAGCAACCAATAACAGATCAATTAACACAGCAGTAATTTTCGCTACTGAACCAACCAAAACCAGTTGGATAATACTCAAAACAACTCGAAATTGACCCAAAACCACTTGAAATCAAGCCTCAAAAACCTCTGGAATTCCAGTAGCTAGACATTGAACCAACAGACGTGAATGAACAACTAAAAATCAAAATTATTCTACCAAATTCAATGGAACAATGTTCTTTTTGATTTTTTACTGCATTTCTGTTTTGTTTTTGGATTTTTGAAATTTTTCTATGGTTTTTGGTTTTGAATTTTTTGAACTTCTACTTCTCAGATCTAAAATTGGGGAAGAATTGTTTTGAGGGGAATTTTTTCTGAGAGTCAAAACTTGTGAAACAAGGCATGGGAATGCGCTTTTATAGGCATAATAGGGCTCTTATCAGATTTTGTAATTTTCTATCCTAGTCCCTCTTTATTTTCAGATTAGTCCCTTATTTTTTTAACTTGTTACCCAAGTTAGTACACTTATTTTACTGAAATCTAAACTAAAGTTCTAGGTGATTCTAGTATTACCCACAACATTCTTATGCAACTCTAAATGCCTAAACTACCCCTAAACTTTCCTGAAATTATTGAATAACCTAACCGAGGTTCAATCTCTATTATTCCTGAAATTGGTTAACCACACTAAGTAGTTTTTAACCCTTCTAATTGGCCATGGTTAATTAACTACCAACCTAGAACCCAATCAGCTATATCCAAACAGGTTTAACGACTCTAAAACATCAATATTACCAAACCATCGATCAAACAAGATTAATCAATCAACCACTAAACTAAACAACTAGCATAAAATCAATTATTAAAACCTCAACTAATCCCTAATCAAATTACAACCAAACGAGCAGACTATTATCATCAGATGAAAGCAAATACACCAGAATTAACAAAAAATCCAATTAAACTAATAATTGATTGCTTGAACTAATTAGACTGACATTTAACATTTAAACTAACAGAACAAAACAACCATCAGACCAAAATTAAACTAAACTAAAGAAAATCAAATCAGTACCGAAATTAAACAAAAGCAAAACTAATCAGAAAATTAAGAGAGGTATTCATTGTCTTAGTCAGAAAAAGAAGAAGGAACTTAAAAAGACAAAAACGAGGACTCATGGCTTGACTCGAACATTCATACCGCCTCTTTGATTCAAAATTTGAGCGTCTTGGGCGTGACTTGAACATCAGTGACAGTGAATTCTCCATGAGGGGAGTGAGGAGGTGACATAGTGTCAATTTGAAGAGGTTTTGGGAAAATTAGGGTTTTGGCAAAATCTTTGATTTAAACTTCGACGGGCCAGGGAGTGATTCAAAGAAAACTATGATAATATATGGAAAGAGGAGAAAAAAGTGAAACTAGGGTGTTAATTTGGACGGATTTGGACGAAGTAACATTTTGGCCGGAGAGTTTCGATTGAAGATTCGAAACGTTTGGCCGGGATTTGAGTGAAATTATGTTGGGGGTTGGAAAGAGGAGAGTGATGGGGTTCTATGGTGTATATTTGGGCGGAAAAGGAGCATCGCCGCCGGCGGAGGCGATTTCCGGCCGGCGGCTCAAGGTGGCGTTACACAGGTCTGTTCCTTGTTAATTTGGGACGATGAGTTAGGGGGTGGGGTGGGGGTGGGGGTGGGGTTGTTTTGTGATGACCCGACCCGTCGTCTCGTGTGTCATTGCTCTGTTTTCCCCATTTCATGCTTCTTCATGTTTCGTTATCGGTATGTGGTATGTTACAAGGGTTTTATATCATTATTTCATTCGCGAGCTTATGTCATTTTTCCTCCATTGTGGAGCGATTTTAGGAGTTTTGGGCGAGAATTTTCGAGGGTTTTGACTGAGAATCGAATGGAGGTAAGTTCCTTGGCCTAATTATTCAAGTTTATGGTAGAATTAACATGGAAATTTGTTGAAATTCATTAAAAAGGGGTAAAGCTAGGGCTTGAGTTTTAATATTTCAAATTGGGATTTGATAGGTCATTTGAGCTCAGATTTAGGAGTTCCTGGTATGTATGGACTCGTGGCGAGACGAGAAATCCGGTAATGTAAGTTTTGCAATTTTTCGAGAAGTGGGCCCGGGCTCGGGTTTTGCTAGTTTCGAGATTTTTGCTATATTTTGATTGTTTTCGATTGGGTATTGTTCCCTTGGCATGTTGTGATGTATTCGCTCTGATTTTGGTTAGATTCGACATGCGTGGAGGCCGATTTGAGGGGCAAGGCTTATAAAATGAGCATTCTTTATCAACCATATCAAGGTGCTTCGTAGATGTGGGGAAATATTAGGATGTCTTGAGTTGTTGTTGATAAAGAATGCTCATTGTATAGCGAAGGAAGATGTTCGTTCGTATTGGAATGAGATTATGTCCTACGGTGTCAAAGTGCTAATAAGGCACGAGTGGTTCTGTTCGTTAAGTCAGGTAAATTTTAGTTGGAATAGGAGTGAATGACTTTCGAGAATGGTTCTAATGTCTTCAAGATTTTACATGTAACAATCAGGTGTCTCAAGGTCGTATATGTGGTCAGAGACCGTGTTTTCATCAGAAAATGTCGAGGCTTGCGGTATTTTATGTCAATTATGGGATCTTATGTATCGGTATCTGAAAGGTAATGGTAACGAATTTAGATTCGCAGGAAGTTCTTCAAAGTAAAGTATTCTAGAACGTGGTATTTCTGGGAACGTTTGAGAGAATATTCAGTAGCTCATGGGTTTGAAACAGTGTGGCTTTATGTGCGAGTCTCGTGTGGTAAGCCTGGATTGAGGAATTGTGATGCTACAGCGAGGGAGAAATATCAAGTGGATAATGAATAAAAAGAGAAATTTGATAGACGGAATAGCTTGATAATAGACCAAATCAGCATGGTGAGGGTATGATTAATTCTTTGTATGTGTTCGAGGTAATGAGCTTTTACAGGCATTTTGCAGCAATGCTTTTGGGTTTTTGACGGCTTGCTCAGCTTGGGTTAGACAGAAGGATTCGGTCCTGGCAGTTTAGCTTGTACAAATGGAGTTGGCAGAGATGTTCTTGTTGGGTTTTACCGTGGTTTTAAGATGAGTATATTTTCTATGGGTATGCGAAGCATGGAGTGTGTAATAATTTTTCTTCTAAATGGGATCAATGAAAGTGAAAGTTCTTGACTAGTTGAGTGCGTCGATGTCTGCAGCGCGGAAGGGAGATAAAAGTTCTCATGTTATCATAGTGTGGAATGGTATATGCGATACGTTGTGGAGGATTGGGATTTATGTGTGTAAGGTTCGGTTCGGTTCAGTTCGGAATGGAAAGTCATTAAATTCTTAAGCAGCACGGGCAGTTGTAAGTGATTAAAGAATCGATCTTCAGATAATTAGGGTGAATGATCCTCATATGACTAAGGAAAATGGTATTGCCAATCATAGTGATTCGATGAGGGTATATGCTGCAGAAAAAGGGCAATGTGATTAAGTTGATGGCACATGAGAATTTTAAAATATCTTTCGGGAAATGATTGGGTACTCAAGATGTGTTATGTATTCATACTGAGGGATTTGGGATCAGGTACAATGATTCGTGTGCTATATGGAGTTGGAGACTGGGAGCTCTCAGGTACCGATTATGTGGTGGTTATGGATCGTGTGTATCGGCACCGTTTAGCTGCTATTGGGATTTGGAGACCCGAGTGGATCTTTCTTTGCTTGGTATTTTGGATTGTGGATATGATGTTGGGGTGTAGGCTGATTGTCACAGTATTGGGTTGTTCTAGACTAGTGCGCTATGGGCTATGTCGGAAAATGCCACAGGTGGCGTGGCGAGGTGCATCGAATTATGTTATAGCAGAGTGGTTGGTATTCCAAGGATCAGCGGACGGCTAGGAAGGATTGCTTTCCTTAATTGGGCCTTTGTGACGGATGTCGGTATAAAGATTTCTACCATTCATTCAGTTCCGGTATTGAAGGACTTTTTCGGATGCGTTCCTTATGGACGGGCATGTCGCCGGGTGAGATTGAGGATTTCGGTATTGATTTGGTGTCGGGCACCGTATCATATAGCTCCATCAGAAGTTATAGTATTGGAAGGAGCAGCTTTAGGCTTCTTGATATTGAGTTCGTTGGCAGGCCGAGGTAGCTATATATTTAGCGTAGAGTTAGCTTGGTTGGCCCCGAGTTGTATTGTCGAGGGACAGGTTGATTCGATCATTCTTGTGCTTGTTAGTGATCTGGGGAGATCTATGAGTCGCTCTTCTGTGCTGTGAGACGTCATAATTAGTTGGATATAGGCACATGTGGTGCGGTTCTATTGAGAATTCATGGAGAAAGTCGAGCGGGAAGATTAATTGAGTGTTGCTCGGTAAATGGAGTATTAGTTATGATCTATCAGGTTGCGTGTCGTATGTTATTTGTTTCCACCGTGGGTGTAAAGGATTGCTTCGGTTTCAGACATCAAAAAAATTATGCGTGGCTGTTGATGTTAGCATAGCGATTGAGGTGCTTCGTGTGTAACAATGTTGGGACAGGATCGCGCATTGTAGCGAGGTTACGTGGAGTTATAACCTTTCGGGGTAGCTTCGGGCGTTCTATTTCCTATGATGTGAGACGGGGTCTCAGCCGTGTGTTGTGATGGTACTGATGAGCTTGAAGTACAGCTCTTTCGTTTGAGTCATTCATCATGATTTGAGTATGTTCAGACTGTTTCTCATTGGTACGTGTATTATGCAAGTTGTGGCGTAGGCCTGTGTTAAGGTGCCATATCACCAGAGTGGCGTGTTGGATTCGAGGTGATTGTTGGAGTCATTAAGGAATACGAACAGATGTGATTTCAGCTTGTTAGAAGGAAATTATCGAGGTTTGGCTCGGAATCCGCTATGGTATTAGTCTAAAAGTAAGTGGTTTCATGAATGGTTGATCTGAGAAATGGTTACGATTTAATGCGTGTTTCAATTATCGTTAGCAGTATATGGAAGTGTTGGGAATAAGACTTTAGCTGGTAAGAGGTTTTCTATCGGTATTTGGTTGTTGTGGATAACCACTGTGAATAGAAGTTATCACTTCGAGTGCTTGGATTATGTAGTATATCGTATGATTTTCATTGAGGTTTTAAGTATGGGTTATTACAGCTGGTTCGGGACTATTCAAAGTATAGGTGTGAGGTTTTGATCGTATTGATGGTTTCGGAAGTAATAAAGGTAATTCTGTGAATTATGGGCTAGACTAGATTGGGTAATTTCAGCTATGTTGTGTTGTCGGACCTATAAGAGATAGGGTGATGTGGGATCGCCCCGGGTATATGCTTGGTAAGGTCATTTAGCTATTGGTTGGCTTCTAGGACAACTCTGAGTACGCTCGAGGATGAGCGTTTGTTTAAGTTGGGGAGGATGTGACGACCCGGCCCATCGTCTCATGTGTCATTGCTCTGTTTCCCCCATTTCATGCTTCTTCATGTTTCGTTATCGGTATGTGGTGTGTTAGAGTTGATTTGGATTGATTTTGATGAGAAATGAGACACTTAATCTCTTTAAGGAAAGCTTAAGTTTGAAAAGTCAACCGGACATTGACTTGTGAGTTAGAGGGTTCGGATGTGATTTCCGGCATTTCGGTTAGCTTCGGGAGGTGATTTTTGACTTAGGAGCGTGCTCGGAAGTGATTTTGGAGGTCCGGTGTAGACTTAGGCTTGAATTGGCGAAGTTAGTATTTTGGCGAATTCCGGTTGATGGGTGAGATTTTGATCCGAGGGTTGGAATGGAATTCCGAGAGTTGCTGTAGCTTCGTTGGGTGATTTTGGATATATGTGCAAATTTTCAGGTCACTCGGACATCGTTTGGTCGGGTTTTTGATCGAATGTGCAATTCGAAAATTTTTAAGAAACTTAGGCTTTGATTTGATGAAATTTGAGGATTTTTATGTTAACGATAGTGTTTTGATGGTTCGAGCAAGTTTGAATAAGGTAATAGAGCATGTTGGTGCTTTTGGTTGAGGTCACAGGGGCCTCGGGGTGAGATCTGGTGTTTAAATGAGAGTTTTTGGAAGTTTGCTTCAGGTCTGTATTGTTGTCATCTGGTATTTCTGCTTTTGCGGAAATGGACCGCAGAACCGGGTGAAGGAACGCAGAAGCGGTTCTTGGCCTGGTGAGGAGTTTCCGCAAAAGCGGAACAGTGTCCGCAAAAGCGAGTTCGCCGGAGCGGACTTTCAACCACAGAAGCAGTAATGGGTGATCCGCATAAGCGGATTTTTGGATGCAAAAGCGGGAAGTTGTGAACTTTAATGGAAACTGCATAAGCGGAGTTTTGGCCGCAGAAGCGGTCCCGCATAAGCGGAAACGGGACCGCAGAAGCGAAAAATCGTTGTTGGCAGAAGGGTTTTATATCATTATTTTATCCGCGAGCTTATGTCATTTTTCCTCCATTGTGGAGCGATTTTGGGAGCTTTGGGCTAGAATTTTCGAGGGTTTTGTCTGAGAATCGAATGGAGGTAAGTTCCTTGGCCTAATTATTCAAGTTTATGGTAGAATTAACATGGAAATTAGTTGAAATTCATTAAAAATGAGTAAAGCTAGGGCTTGAGTTTTAATATTTCAAATTGGGATTTGATAGGTCATTTGAGCTCAGATTTGGGAGTTCTTGGTATGTATGGACTCGTGGCGAGACGAGGAATCCGGTAATATAANGCACAATGTGCAAAATACTTGTGATTCAGAGTTGAGGATGAGATCCTCACATTTTTATAGGATATGGAATATTTATACCGGGCTACAAGCTACGGTGGATGTTATATAAGGACGAGGTCCTTGTGGTGAAAGTTTATGTGTTTAAATTCTCCCTTTGTGAAATTGGAAAAAAAAAATTATTTGTACCATAGTATTTTCAAGGAGTCATGCCTATGAGGCTTATTTGAAAATTCTTGTATGAATATCTCTGTGCATAAGTTGCCAATTTGTATTGTAACTATTGAGTTGTTTCCCACAAGATAAGTGCCCAGGTGGCATTCAATGTGACTCATTAATTCAGGTAATTAATTTTGAGGTCATCATGTCTCGTTGTTAGAAAATGAAGGTTTGAAACGAGATTTTTTTTT
>MU732850.1:74494-99740 GCA_026770625.1 Nicotiana glauca | reverse complement strand
CCCCCCCCCCCCTTCAAGCTTGAGGGTGGGAGAACACCAAGCTTGCCAAGAATGCCATAATGAAGTTGATGAGACAAAGCGATGGTCATTATATTAGCCAACTGAGCAGAACTGGAGACAAAATGCAAAGTGAGAAGACCAGCATGCAAATATTCACGCACATAGTGGAAATCAATCTCAATATGCTTTGTGCGTTCGTAAAAAACTAGATTCTTAGCAATGTGTAGGGCAGCCTGACTATCACAATATACAGTAACAGGAGCAGAAATAGGCAATCCAAGATCTCCCAGCAATCTAATCAACCAAGTTATTTCAGCAGCAACCTTCCTTAGAGCTCTATACTCAGCCTCTGCTGAGGACAAGGAAATAGTAGGTTGTTTCTTGCTCTTCCAAGAGATAGGACTGCCACCAAGTGTTATATAATAACCATTGACAGACTTGCGAGAATTGGAGCAAGAACCCCAATCAGAATCAGAAAATCCCATAAGAGACATATCTGGAGAGTTGGAGAGTAATATCCCCTGGCAGGATCATTCATGAGATACCTTAAAACATGAAAGGCAGCCAACATGTGTGGAACCTGTGGATGCTGAAGGAATTGACTGAGATGCTGAAGAGAGAAGGAGATGTCAGGTCTTGTATGCTGTAGGAAATTTAGCTTCCCAATGAGCCTCCTGTACAAACTGGGATCAGAAATAGGGGCTCCCATATCCAAAAGAAGCTTGCATGAAGGATCCAGAGGTGTTGATACAGGAGAGAAATGCTGGCAGTTGAACTCAGCTAGGAGATCAGATGTGTACTTGGACTGAGACATAAGGTAACCCTGAGGAGTAGAAGAAATCTCCAGGCCAAGGAAATAATGGACTGTGCCCAAATCCTTGATTTTAAACTGAGAATCCAGAAATGATTTCAAGGAATCCAATTCAGCAGTATCATCCCCAGCCAAAAGAATGTCATCAACATAGACAGCCAGGACAATAAGAGAACCAGAAGAGGACTTGGTGAATAATGAATAGTCATTAAGACTAGAAATGTAGCCCCTAGAGTGCAGAGCCTCAGAAATTTTAGAAAACCACTGTCTGGAGGCCTGCCTGAGGCCATATAAAGATTTCTTGAGTCTACAAGCCAGTGGAGGAGAAGCAGAAGTAGAAGAAACATCCAAACCAGGAGGAATCTTCATATAAACCTCTTCATGAAGGTCACCATGCATAAAAGCATTGTTGACATCTAACTGATAGACAGTCCAACCCCTCTTAACAGCCAGAGTAAGAAGACACTTGATGGTAGACAACTTAACAACAGGGGAGAAAGTTTTAGTAAAATCAATACCCTCTTTTTGAGTGTCACCCCTGATAACCAACCTGGCCTTGTATCTTTCAATGGATCCATCTGCCCTCTGTTTAATTTTATAAACCCACTTACAAGGAATGGCCTTTTTGTGTGGGGGAAGAGGAACAATGTCCCAAGTCTGGTTGGACTCAAAGCTTGAAATTCCTTTAGCATGGCCTCCTGCCAAGCAGGATGTGAAGCTGCCTACTGGTAAAACTGAGGTTCATGCACATGCAACTCAGATTGGGACAACTTAGGGGCAGGAAGATTGTGTAGGACAGAAGAAAAAATGTAGTCTTTGAGGTAAATAGGTTGAGTGACAGTCCTAGTGGATTTTCTGACAGCCTGGACAGGGGTAGAATGGGTGGAAGGAGGATAAATGGGAAGATTAGAAGAAGAAGGTGGTGAAGAAACAGTAGGGGAAGGGGAAGGAGAAGGAGAAAGAGAAGGATCAGGAGGAGAAGTGGGAAGGTTTGTAGAAGAGGGTGGTGGAGGAACATCCACAAAATGTGGAGGAGGAGGAGGGGGAGGAGGAATAGTATGGTTGGAAGAGTGAAAAGGAAAGATATGTTCATGGAACACAACATCCCTAGAGTGAAAAATGGAAGAAGTGGAGAGGTTAAAAAGCTTGTAGCTCCTTTTTCCGCAAGGATAACCCAAGAAAAGGCTAGGAATGGCCCTAGATTGAAACTTGTCCCTACCAAACCTGGGAGAAGTGGCAAAATACAAGCAGCCAAAAGACCTTAAATGAGCATAAGGAGGTTGGTGACCATGTAGTTTTTCAAAAGGAGAAATATTGTTCAAAGTAGCTAAAGGCATTCTATTTATGAGGTATGTAATAATCAAGACACAGTCACCCCAATACTTGATGGGTAGGTTGGACTGAAAAAGAAGAGCCCTAGACACTTCTAGGAGATGTTTATGTTTCCTTTCCACAACTCCATTTTGTTGAGGAGTGTGAGGAATGGTGGTTTGATGCAAAATTCCTTGGTCAGCAAAGAAAGAAACAGCTTCATGGTTGTTGCCAAGTTCATAAGCATTATCAGATCTGAAGATTTGAACAGAGGAATGAAAATAGACTTTAACCATAGAAGTAAAAGCTTTGAGGACAGAGAGGGCATTGCTTTTACATGAAAATAGGTGAGTCCAGGTGGCTCTACTGAAATCATCAACTAAAGTTAGGAAATATTTGAAACCATTGTAAGTTTTAGAGTTGTAAGGACCCCAAATATCAATGTGTACCAATTGAAAAGGGGCAGTAGAATGAATCAGACTATCAGGGAAGGGTAATCTCTGTTGTCGTGCCATTGGACATACTGAGCAAATAAAAGATTGTGTAGAAGAAACTTTATCAGATATAAAAGGAATAGACTCCATTATATGAAAATGCATATGCCCCAATCTTTGATGCCAAAAAATCCATTTTATTTAAATTGGGTGTCTAATTACATGGAAAAGTATTTACAGAAGAAATGATGGATTCAGACTTATTACATGACACAGAACTGGAAAAAGGAAAGGGGTTTGAAGCAGGAAACAAATCAGCATCAGGATGAAGGTAGTAAAACCTTCCAGCAGCCTTACCAATTACCAGCGGCCTCTTCAGAGAAGGGCCCTGTAAAAAATAGTTGAACTTGGTAAGGATAGCTATACAATCCAATTGAGAAATTAGTTGATGTATAGAAATCAAATTGAAATGGAAAGATTGTACAAGAAGGACATTAAGTAAGATAATGTCATGTCTAAGGTGGAGAGAACCAGTGGACACTGCCTTAACTTTATATCCATTAGGTAAAGTAACTAAAAAGGATTTAGGTAAGGGAACAAGATTGTGAAGCAAGTGTTTGTGTGGAGTCATGTGGTTAGTTGCCCCTGAGTCTAATATCCAAGGGTTGATGCCTAACTGAGAAGTTGCACATATATGAGAATTGTCAGAATTAACAGCATAAGCAGTAAACAAACCTGCAAAATGGGCAAATCCAAAATTTTTAGCAGAAAAAACTTCAGAAGTAGGACCAGGAGATACTTGAACTTGTTGAAATAAGGACATCATATGTTGATATTGTTCTTTTGTGAACCCTTGAGGAGAGTTGTCAGAAGGCTGGGAGGGAGAAATACTTGGTAACCCATAGGAAATATCACTTTGAACACAAGAGGCTGACTTCCTATTCTTGGTGAATTTGAAGTCTGCAGGGAACCCATGTAGCCAGTAGCACTTGTCCACAGTGTGACCAGGTTTCTTGCAGTACTTGCAAGAAACGGAAGACATTCTTTCGTGAGTCAAAATTCACCCTTTGTGTGAAAGTTCTATTTGTAGTATGAGGGGTTGAGGATACAGAGAAAGAAGCTGAATCGGTGGAGAAGCTTGGAGTAGTTGATGGAGTTTCCCTCTGACTTTCATCTTGTTGTAGAAGAGAATAAGCCTTGCTGATAGGTGGTAGAGGACTCATGATCATTATTGCACTATTTATAGTAGAGTAGGAGTCATTGAGGCCATTTAAGAATTGGAAAAGTTGTTGATCCTCTATGAACTTAGGAAGAGCTCCACAGGAACATATAGGGCCTACATATGAGGAGTTTAATTCATCCCAAAGGCTTCTAAGTTTGGTGAAATATGTGGCAATATCTGAAGGTCCTTGGACAGTTCCACTTATTTCTCTCTGAATTTGGAGATATTTGGATCCATTTGATTGGCCAAATCTCTCATTGATATCAGTCCAAACTTCTTTGGCAGTTCTGAAGCATATAACACTGATAGAAATATCTCGAGATACAGAATTGGTGATCCAAGCTTTCACCATATCATTGCATCTCTCCCAGTATGGGTAATAAGGTGAATCAGTGCTGGGTTGATTAATCCTACCATCTAAAAGCCCTAACTTATTTTTGGCTGAAAGAGAAGTGAGCATACTGCTCCTCCAAAGCACGAAACCATGGCCATCAAATGGTACAGGTACCAATTGGCTACCAGGACTATCAGAGGGACGTACATAGAGAGGATGAGAAGGATCAAGTGTAAAAGGCGTAAATCCTTCAGTTGTAGAAACTAGACTATCACCATTGCTGCCCATAGCATGTGCTAATTAGATGAAAAGCTAATTAACAGAAGGAATCCTTACTCATACAATTTGCAGAACTTGAACAATGTTGACAAGCAAACGACTAACTCATATGATTCAAACTCTAAAGTTTATCAAAGTAATCCTGAAGTATGTGAATTAAAGTGATATTACCCGTCTTCTTCTGAAACTCGAAGGAATAAAATCATGTGTATACCGCAGAAACCCTAGCTTTCTTCGTAAGTTGAAAATCGATCCTGATTTAAGTTGAATTTCTTCGTAGATTGTAACTTCTCTTCAAAACGAGTGTGCTAGATGGAGATTTGAAGTAAAACCCTAAGCTTTTCAGGCCAAAAATGAAGAACTCGGACAGAATCCCCGATTTGGTCACAACCTGACTTCATTGTGATTTCTGAGTAAATCTCCATTAGAAATGAAGCTTATAACGCGGAGAATCGGAATTCCCGCTCTGATACCATGTTGGATCGAAGCTCAAACGAGCTATGGAAGATGAAGAAATGAGAAAACCCTAGAAGGGTCGAGAAGAAAGAGAGAGACAGACAAAATATGTAAAGAGAAAAATAAAATCATCTTACTTCACTTCTTCAATTATCAGTACATATATTTACAAGTATAAAATGTAATGGAATGTAAATTGGGCCCGGATCCTATACAACTAAACTATTAGGCTTGTTATATGTGCTACTAGATTGGGCTCTAACAGGAACTTGTTGTACTCGGGTAGTCGTCAACTACCGGAACGAACACAAAACAAACGACTCTGTTATGGCTAAATGCCGATAGAGAAAGAGATTAAAAGGGAGAGAGCTGATCCTTTTAAGAGTGTTTCTTTTAGGGATCAAGTAACAATAGTATATTTTAGGAATTAGCAACGGCGACTAAAAATTAGAGCTCTGGGTAAGGGGGCGGCTTCCGCTCTATTCAGGATGGTGCCAAACACTGATATTTATAGGTGCGAGACTAGGGTTTCTATGGCTTCTCTAGGCGGGATCTTTGAGCGGGATTTTTAGGTGTGGAGTTTGAATCCTAATGCTAACGTTGAGGCCATAGCAGAAATAGACAGAGTACCTGCTCTTTATTTGGTCAAAGATCAAAAGTATTTGCTCCTCCTTGAAAGTATTTTCGGAAATGGTGAGCCTCAGCCTGTTGTTATGAGGTTTTTGGTGTTTGAAACAAGAAAGAGGAAACAAAAATGGTCTCTCGTGATTTTGGGCAGAGAGCGAAGAGTCAGAGTGATGGAATTGATGTAAAAGCTTAAATGCAATTAAATGTACGATATTTTGGAATCCAAAAGGAGAGATATTTTATATAATTTAGGTCTATTAGAAGAATTTGGAATCGGGCTAATGTTTGGGCTACATTTAGTAGAAAATATTGGGCTTCTAACTAGGCCAAATTTCCTTTTTTATTTTAATTTCTTTTGAGCTTCTAATTTGGACAAATGTTTTTGATAGTCACATTATGTATATATGTTTGTACTAATTGACTAAATAAAATGTTCAATATAATTTATAGCACTTGAATAAGTAAAATAATAGTTTGTTGAGTAAGTGTTATGTCTTCAAAGTGCTCGTATTTACAAACTCTAAAATTAAATAAGTATTACTACTTGATTAAATAATAAAGATATTATGTTTCTCGCAAAAGATAATTTATGATAAATAATAATAACGATCAACGAATAACGAATAATAATAATAATAATAATAATACTAATAATATACTAATAATAATAGCAGTAATAACATTAATAATACTAGTGATAGTGATATTAAGTAAATAATAATAGTAATTACGTCTAGTTTGTGCTAAAATGGTAAAATAACTATTCTTACATTATAAGTAATATTAGAAGCTTAAAGAAATAGTTTGGAAAAAAGGAAGGACAAAATTGGATGTCAACATGTAGTGTGTGTGTGTGTGTATATATATATGTGTGTGTGTGTGTGTGTTATAGTATGTATATTCAAGGGAATGTCTTATAATTTTTATTATTACGACATTAACAAAATTGGCAATATTTTTCTTAGTCTTCCTCCCCCCAATGGAATGAGCACAACAAGGTGCTAATACCACTATTAAAAGGTAAAAAAAAAAACTAAAGAAGATGTGCCAAAGTACAAGTTACACCATAATCTACATAGTATCTCTAACAAATTTCATAAATCCTTCAAGGTTCGGAGGAAGTTTCGTTGGTCGTGGCGGAAAAGAAGCTTGTTCATCACCGCTTCCGGGCGAAGCAACATCCTCCGCAAGTTCCGCTAACATTTCTTCATAAGCCTCGTCTATCTCCGGTTGTGATTCTGCAAGTCCAAAATTTCTTCTTTCCGAGCGGATCCAATCTCTGAAGAGTACTGATTTTTCCAAGATCTCCCTCATAGACGCTCTATGATCACCTATTTGAAGTCTTTCTTGACTGAAAGCGCTCTCTGATGCCATTGTTGAAGCTTGAACACATAAAATATCCCGAGTCATCCTTGCAAGAACCGAAAAATATTTTTCTCTGGTCTTCCACCATTCCAAAAGATCAAAGGTGTCGTCTGGATTCGCCTTTTCAAGGCCCTGTGACAAACAAACTTGAAACTCATTTAGATGTGAAGTATCATCAATATTATCACCTTGAGATCCCCTGAAATCCGTCCAAGAACTAAGTATTTTTAGGCCCGCAGTTCTTTTAGACGATTGTGAAATAGACGAACTAGGAGTTGAAACTTTTGGCCTAGCATGAACTAAGGCAAGTTGATAAGCATTATAAATTGTTTGAGCATTTATTTTAATTGAGGCTTTTCCATTTGCAAGTATAGCAAATTCCTCATTTGAAAGATCTAAAGCCTTATAAATATTTGAATACCAAAAGTGAGGACCTCCTAATTTCATGGTAGGATTTAATATGGCAGCAACACCATAAATAGGGGGGATAGGGAAAAAATATTTTTTTAACTTTTCTTTCATTACATTTATAGCAAGTTGATAAAATTTCCTACCCTCTCAAAAATCAACAAACAAATCACATTGTAACAACCCGGCTGGTCGTTTTTAGAATTTATGCCCCGACCCCCTATAAACTGCTTCCCCTAAGTTCATTTCTTCTATTTTGGTTTGTCGGGACGTTCAGTGTTGAGTTTCGGAGAGTTTTGGGACACTTAGTCCCTAAATGAGAGCTTAAGTGTTGGAAAATGGTTCGTAGTCGGAACAGTGTGAAGATGACCTTGGAATGGAAATTCGATGGTTCCTTTAGCTCCATTAGGTGACTTCGGGATTGGGAGTGCGTTCGGAATAAATTTTGGAAGTCCGTAGCTAATTTAATCTTGAAATGCCGAAGTTTGAATTTTTGAAGTTTTCGGTCCGATAGTGAGATTTTGATCCGAGTTGGAATATAGTTCCAGAAGTTGCATTAGCTCCGTTATGTCATTTGGGATGTGCGTACGAAATTTCAGGTCATTTGGACGAGGTTTGGTTAGGTTTTTAATCGAATGCATGTTTCGGAAGTTTTTGAAGAACTTATGCTTGAATTCGATGTAATTTGATGGTTTGAGTGTTGTTTTAGGCGTTTTGATAATTGGAACAAGTTTGGATGATGTTTTAGGATGTGTTGGTGTTTTTGGTTGAAGTCCCTGGTGCCTCGGGTGAGTTTCGGGGTGGTTTCGGATCATTTTGGAGAAGTTTGATATTGTTGGTTCTGGTGTGACACTGTAGCTTCGCAAATGCGAATTTTTGCTGGGAATTGCAAAAACATTGTAGCTTTGCAAATGCAAAGGATTTGTAGGGAATTGCGAAAAAATACTGTATCTTCGCAAATGCGAAGGTTTTGTCGGGAATTGCGAAAATACTGTAGCTTCGCAATTGTGAAGTTTTTGTCGGGAATTGCGAAAACACTGTAGCTGGGCAGAATGTTAAGTTTTGAAAATGGGACTTCGCTCCCATTTTCCATTTTTAGCGATTTGGAGCTCAGATAAGGCAATTTTTCGACATATTTTTTTAGAGAACAATGGGGTAAGTGGTCTTAACTCAATTTTGGTTAGATTACTCGAATATATTACTTGTTTTGGCATTAAATCCGTGAATTTAGTTGGAAAAGTTTAGAAAACTCTCTCAGATAGATTTGATGATTTGAAGGTCGAAATGCTATGCGATTTGGACAATTTTGGTATGGTTAGACTCGTGAGAGTGCGAGGTTTCTGGAAATATAATTTTTACTCTATTCCGAGACGTGGGCCTGAGGGGCATTTTGGTTATTTTACATAATTTTGCGTATTAGCTTAGAATTTAATTGTAGAATCAATTACTTGAATTATTAGTTACAGTATGCAATTTAATTGAATAGATTTGAGCCATTTGGATTTGGATACTAGTGGCAAAAGCGTGGTTTCGGGTTGACATGCACTTGTGAAGAACCGTTATCCTTTCCCTCGTATTGATAATCTATTTGACCAGCTTTAGGGCGCACAGGTATTTTCTAAGATTGATTTGTACTTAGGTTACCATCAGTTAAAGATTCGGGAGCCAGATATCCCAAAGATTGCTTTCAACGAGTTTCTTGTTATGTCATTTGGGCTGACCAATGCCCAAACAGCTTTTATGCATTTGATGCATAGTGTGTTCAGGCCACATCTCGATTCATTCATGGTTGTTTCATAGATGATATTCTTGTATACTTTCGGAGTCGGGAAGGCCACGAGCAACACCTGAGAACAGTGCTTCAGACCCTGAGAGAGAAGAAGTTATATGCAAAGTTTACAAAATGTGAGTTCTGGTTGGGTTATGTCGCATTCTTAGGCCACGTGGTATCAAGTGAGGGCATTCATGTGGATCTAAAGAAGATAGAGGCAGTGCATAGTTGGCCTAGACCCTCCTCAGCTACGGAGATTCGTAGTTTCCTTGGCTTGGCAGGTTACTACCGTCATTTTGTTGAGGGATTTTCATCGATTGCAACCCCTATGACTATATTGACACATAAGGGTGCTCCATTTCAGTGGACAGAGGAGTGTGAGGCGAGTTTCAGAAGCTCAAGACAGCTTTGACTACGACCCCAATTTTGATATTGCCTACTGGTTCGGGGTCTTATACCATTTATTGTGATGCTTCACGGGTTGGCCTTGGAGCGGTATTGATGCAAGACGGTAGGGTGATTGCATACACGTCCAGACAGTTGAAGATACATGAAAAGAATTACCTTGTCCACGACCTTGAGTTAGCTGCGATTATTCACGCCTTGAAAATCTGGCATCATTATTTGTACGATGTGCCTTGTGAGATTTATACTGACCATCGGAGTTTACAGCACTTATTCAAGCAAAAGGATCTAAACTTGCGCCAGAGAAGGTGGCTAGAGTTGCTGAAAGATTATGATATTACTATTCTGTATCACTCGGTCAAGGCCAATGTGGTAGCTGATGCCTTGAGTCGCTGGGTAGAGAGTTTAGGGAGTTTAGCATATTTACCAGCTTTAGAGAGGCATATGGAGATGGATGTTCAAGCCTTAGCCAGACAGTTTGTGAGATTAGATCTTTCGGAGCCCAGTCGGGTCCTAACTTGCATTGTTTCTCGGTCTTCTTTATTCGACCGTATCAGGGAACGGCAATATGATGATCCTCATTTACTTGTCCTTAAGGACACGGCTCAGAATGGCGATGCTAGAGATGTGACCATTGGAGATGACGGAGTATTGAGGATGCAGGGTCGAATTTGTGTGCCTCATGTTGATGAACTTCGAGAGTTGATTCTAGCAGAGGCCCATAGTTTGCGGTAATCTATCCATCCGGGTGCCGCGAAGATGTATCAGGATTTGAGGCAGCACTACTGGTGGAGGCGGATGAAGAAAGATATAGTTCAATATGTAGCCAGATGCCTCAACTGTCAGTAATTGAAGTATGAGCACCAGAGGCCGGGTGGGTTGCTTCAGCAGATAGAGATTCCGGAGTGGAAATGGGAGCGCATCACCATGGACTTTATATCTGGACTTCCGCGGACCTTGAAGAAGTTTGATTCCATTTGGGTTATTGTGGATCGTCTGACCAAGTCCGCTCATTTCATTCCTGTGTGTACTACTTATTCATCGGAGCGGTTGGCGAAGATTTATATCCGGGAGATTGTTCGTCTGCATGGTATTCCAGTTTCTATTATTTCAGACAGGGGTACTTAGTTCACATCACGATTCTGGAGGGTCGTTCAGCAGGAGTTGGGTACTCGGGTGATGATGAGCACAATATTTCACCCCTAGACGGACGGACAGTCCGAGCGCACTATTCAAATTCTTGAGGATATGCTTCGTGCGTGTGTGATTGAGTTTGGATAGTATTGGGATCAGTTCTTGCCATTGGCCGAGTTTGCTTACAACAATAGTTATCAGTCCAGCATTCAGATGGCGCCGTATGAGGCTTTATATTGCAGGAGGTGCAGATCTCCGGTGGGCTTGTTTGAACCGGGTGAGGCTAGACGATTGGGTACAAATTTGGTTCAGGATACGTTGGAGAAGGTTAAGGTGATTCAGGATAGGCTCCATACGGACCAGTCCAGGCAGAAGAGTACGCGGATAAGAAGGTTCGTGATGTTTCATATATGTTCGGAGAGCGGGTTCTGCTTCGGGTCTCACCTATGAAGGGCGTTATGAGATTTAGCAAGAAAGGGAAGTTGAGTTCGAGGTTTATTGGTCCTTTTGAGATATTGAAGTGTGTTGGGGATGTTGCTGATGAACTTGCTTTACCTCCCATCTTGGCAGGAGTTCATCCGGTATTTCATGTTTCGATGCTCCGGAAATATCACGGGGACCCGTCGCACGTGTTGGATTTCAGCTCCGTCCAGTTGGACAAGGATTTATCTTATATTGAGGAGCTAGTGGCTATAATGGACAGACAGGTCTGAAAGTTGAGATGAAAGAACATTGCTTCAGTGAAGGTTCAGTGGAGGGGTCAGCCGGCCGAGGAGGCGACTTGGGAGACCGATCGGGATATGCACAAACGATACCCTCATCTTTTCACTACTTCAGGTATGTTCTTTATGCTCGTTTGATGACGAACGAATGTTTAAGTATGGGAGGATGTAACGACCCAGCTGTTTGTTTTTAGAATTTATTCCCCGACCGCCTATTAATTGCTTCCCCTAAGTTTATTTCTGCTATTTTGGTTTGCTGGGACGTTCGGTGTTGAGTTTCAGAGAGTTTTGGGACACTTAGTCCCTAAATGAGAGCTTAAGTGTTGGAAAATGGTTCATAGTCAAAACAGTATGAAGACGGCCTCGAAATGGAAATCTGATAGTTCTGTTAGCTCTGTTAGGTGATTTCGGGGTTGGGAGCGTGTTCGGAATAAATTTTGGAAGTCCGTAGCTAATTTAAGCTTGAAATGCCAAAGTCTGAATTTTTGAAGTTTTCGGCCTGATAGTGAGATTTTGATCCAAGGGTCGGAATAGAATTCCGGAAGTTGCAGTAGCTCCGTCATGTCATTTGGGATGTGTGTACAAAATTTCAGGTCATTTGGAAGAGGTGTGGTTAGGTTTTTAATCGAATGCGTGTTTCGGAAGTTTTAGAAGAACTTAGGCTTAAATTCGATGTAATTTGATGGTTTAGGTGTTGTTTGAAGCGTTTTGATAATTGGAACAAGTTTGGATAATGTTTTAGGATGTGTTGGTATTTTTGGTTGAGGTCTCTGGGGCCTCGGGTAAGTTTCGGGGTGGTTTCGGATCATTTTGGAGAAGTTTGATATTGCTGGTTCTGGTGTGACACTGTAGCTTCGCAAATGCGAATTTTTGCTGGGAATTGCGAAAACACTGTAGCTTCGAAAATTCGAAGGATTTGTAGGGAATTGCGAAAAAATATTGTATCTTCACAAATGCGAAGGTTTTGTTGGGAATTGCAAAAACACTGTAGCTGGGCAAAATGTTAAGTTTTAAAAACGGGACTTCGTTCCCATTTTCCATTTTTAGCGATTTGGAGCTCGGATAAGGCGATGTTTCGAAAGATTTTTTGAGAGAACAACGGGGTAAGTGGTCTTAACTCAATTTTGATTAGATTACTCGAATCTATTACTAGTTTTGGCATTAAATCCGTGAATTTAGCTGGCAAAGTTTAGAAAACTCTCTGATAGATTTGATGATTTGAAGGTCGAAATGTTATGGGATTTGGACAATTTTGGTATGGTTAGACTCGTGAGAGTGTGAGGTTTCTGGAAATATAATTTTTACCTGATTTCGAGACGTGAGCCCGATGGGCATTTTGGTCATTTTACATAATTTTACATATTAGCTTAGAATTTAATTGTAGAATAAATTACTTGAATTATTATTTACAATATTCAATTTAATTGAATAGATTTGAGCCATTTGGAGTCGGATATTCATGGAAAAAGCGTGGTTTCGGGTTGACTAGCACTTGTTCGAGGTAAGTGGCTCGTCTAACCTTGTGGGGGAGACCTTTCCCCTTAGGATGTGATATTTGGTAATTGAATGTCTTGTACGTGAGGTGACGAGTGCGTACTTGAGTAATTATTGAAAACCTGAATTTTACTATAAAAAAAATATTTGAACTGAGTTTCTTTCGTACTTGCTTTATTCTATCTGCTGTTATATTCTGTGCTAGTCTAGAAAAGCATGTTTAGTTGATCCAAATTGCCTACTTGCTTAATTTGCCTTAATTGCATTACGTGGAGCATGCTAGATTAGAACTATCTGTGGCTTGTATTGTTGTACTTCAATTCTGAATATTTTCTGATTTTGGTTGCGCATTTACATTGGGACTACGGATGTGGGATTCCGGTAGCTCCCCCTTGTTTGTTTACTTTGGGACTACGGGTTAGATTCCCGGGAGATCCCCTTGCACATTTACTTTGGGGACAACGGGTTAGATTCCCGGGAGATCCCCCTACATATTGATAGTTGAACAACGGGACGGTATCCCGGGAGATCCTTCATATATATTCATACGATGGACTACGGGGCAGTATCCCGAGAGCTCCTCGGACAGATTGATAAGAATGGACTACAGGACGGTATCCTGGGAGATCCTCATTATTGGTGTTGGTATTGAGCTGTTTACTCTGTGTTATCTTATTTTCTGCGCATTAATTATTGGTTGTGTAATCCGATTTACTCAATAGTTGTATCTCATTATTTCTGTTTATTTCATACTGTTGTCAACCTTATTATTTTATTTTATCTCAGTAGGGCCCTGACCTTCCTCGTCACTACCCGACCGAGGTTAGGCTTGGCACTTACCAAGTACCACTGTGGTGTACTCATGCCCCTTCTGCGCATGTTTTTCATGTGCAGCTCTAGGTACCTCCACCCAGGCGTATTATCCTCGCGGAGGAGAGATCTAGCAGAGACTTTGAGGTATATCTGCCACGTCTGCAGACCAGAAGTCTCTATCTTATTCCAACTTTAGTATATGACTTTCCTTTCTTTCGGTTGTGTAGACATTCTGGAGTTAGAGCAGTATATTTTCTTTCTATTAGCCTATGTTTCCTGTGAGTTTCCGGGTTTTGGGAGTTTTTTTTAGATTTCGTGATATGGGTTATATTATGCCAAGTGGCACTTATATACAGTTTTCTCCTGACAATAAAAATTTTCTGTTGTTTGCTTCCGCAAGTTAGTTTGTTTGCCGCAAGTTATATAAATTCCGCATTTGTTAGGCTTACCTAGTTATAGGGACTAGGTGCCATCACTACATGTTCACGGAGGGCGAACTGGGGTCGTGACACACATAGTGCTACAATATAAACTAAACAATTTTAAATGGTAGGATAATATTGCCCAGACAATTCATTTGTAGCTTGATGAAATTGTTGTAAAAAATCTATAAGAATTTTTACATTATTCCAATCTTGATTTGTAAGGATTTCATCATCATCCTCACCACCAACACGAGCATTAAACGTTGCATTAATTGGGTTTCTATATTCATATGCTACTACTAAACTTTTGTACATATAATTCCATCTAGTCGGACAAGCTTTAGGAACCTTTCTTTCTCTAATGCAAAATTCATCACATTTTTTAAAATACTCTCTAAATCTACTTCTACGGTTTGAATAAAAAAGCCAATTAAGAGCCATTTTAACCTTTTCAATTTCTAAATTTAAAATTCTCATACCATTACCGACGATTAAATGGTAAATATTACAAACAACTTCTTAAAAATTGAAAATCGTTGAAGACTCTAATACTTCAATTCACCTACTTCACAATTATTCACAAAATTGCAATAATAAAGTAAGCAATTATAGAAGAGAATTAGATATAGATTGAGAGAGATTGACGAATTTGTGAGTAAAAATGAAAGAATGAGGGGGTATTTATAGCTGAGAATTGGGAAAAAGTGTAATTATATAAAGTTTGTGGTTAAAATAAAGTTTGGGAGCCAAATGGCTCTTTTTTAAACTCCCAAACGGCTATTTTTTGATGGCCAACGGCTAAATTTTAAAATCTGACCGTTGGTCATTTTTCAATTTTTTTATTTTAAAATATAGCTGTTGAGGACCGTTTGGCCCGGTTGAACCAGTCCAGGCCCGCCTATAGTTTTTGAATATTTTAATTTTAATTTTAAAATACTATGTTGAACTTGTCACAACCCAAAATTCACTAAGGGTCGTGGTGGCGCCGGACACCTCTGTCACGCAAGCCTACTAAATTATCAATAAAATTCTCTTTTAACACCCTTGAAAATCTAGGATTTTTCCTTTCATTTTTCATAATTAAAACAATCTTTACTTCAATTCAAATTAAGTAATTACTATTAGTACATATCTTTCGAAAACCATCCCAGAACCCGGTGTCACAAGTGCATGAGCATCTATTAATAAGGAAAATAAAATACAATATTTTCCGAAATACAATGGACATGAAATAAACAATAAAAATGCTGAAAGGAACTACACTAGCTGCGGGTCGCCTCGAACGATGCAGCTCACCTAGTCCCAGAATCATCCGCGCTGCTACGCCCAGTAGGCCACTAGAGATACATATACATGTGCAACAAAAATGCACAGAAGTGTAGTATGAGTACGTAAACAATATATACTCAATGAGTATCCCGCCTAATCTCCAAGAAGTAGAGACGAGATGGTCAACTTTGACACTTACTAGTGGTCCAATAATAATATACTAAGTGTGTGAGGAAATCAGGGATTTTATATATCGGTTCTAACTCACAAAGCTGGTAAACAGGCAATACACCTTCAACAAATAATAAAGGATTTTCAAGGTTTACTTTTCTTTATTTTATCAATTTATATCAAGCCATGGAAGGCAGCATCAACATATAAAATTCTCAGGCAACGATATATAAATCATGCGCAAATCATGCCGAGGCGACAGTCCGATCCAACAGAAATAAAATGTGCACTTGCCGAGGGTCGACGGCGCGCCTATAGATGCATTTATTTAATCTACCGAGGCGTTCGGCCTGTTTCAAAATAAACACATAGAGACATTCAATCAAAAAGCCAACATGGGGCAATTATTCCAAGCAAGGCTAATACTCTTTTAACAATTTAAGAAAATGAGGTTTAGATCATGTTAAGAAAATTTATTTACTATTTTGGTGTGGTTTAAGCAATTCGGAAATCCACAAGATTACAAATATTCAAAGTATAGCATGCTTTTAGGTCCTAGAATACCCGGACAATAGCATAATATTAGCTACGCACGGACTCTCGTCACCTCGTGCGACGTAGCCCCCACAAATAGGAGCACAAGATCAATTATTTCACCTATGGGGACAATTCCCTCTTACAAGGATAGAAAGGAGACTCACCTCGCTCCGAAGACTCATAACCGGCATTCTACATTCTTTCGAAGGCTCGAACCAACGCATGATGCTCCAAAACTAGCCAATGGTCATACAAATCTATTAATATATTCTCAATTAAACTTTATAACCCAATTTGTAACAATTCCTAACCCCGAACGAAAAGTTGACAAAAATGCCCTCGGGCCCACGTGCCCGGAATCCGAAATTTCTCGAAGATATACACTACCCATAGCTTCACTAGCTCAAATATATAATTTACTCCTAATTTCATGCTCAAATTCGTGGTAAAATCCAATTTATCAAGTTTCTAGGGTTTTTTCCAAAAATCCCAATTTTTCTACAATTTTCCAAGTCTAAATCCGTGTATAAATCTTGTATTTAACCCAAAACTAACATAAATTACTTACCTCATGACAAGTGACGAAAATGACACCTCCAACTGCTCCCCATCGACTCCAATGGAAGAAAATGGGGTTGAAATGAACTCAACCCCGTATTTTAAAGACCTCACTGCTCCAGTCATTTCCGCACCTGCGGACCCTGGACCGCTTCTGCGGTTCCGCAGGTGCGGTCAAAAGCCGCTTCTGCGATCCGCCCTGGCCGCCCCTTTTTCGCTTCTACGATGTCCACTTCCGCATATGCGGTTCCACATCTGCGGAACCTTTACCGCATCTGCGGTCCACGAACCTTCGAACAAATTCGCTTCTGCAGCTCCCTGTACCACTTCTGCGGAGCCGCTTTGGCGGTCCCATTTCCGCAAAAGCGAAAATACCAGCAACCAACAAACCTTAGCCTTCCCAAAATCCTTTTTTGATCCGTTAACCACCCGGAATCCACCCGAGGCCCCCGGGACCCAAACCAATCCCAACACACGTTATGGACTTGCTCGAGGCCTCAAATCATATCAAACAATGCTAAAATCATGAATTACACCCCGATTCAAGCTTTATGAACTTCAAATTTTGAACTTCTACTTCTGGTGTTTAAACATATCAAATCACGTCCGATTGACCTCAAATTTTGCACACAAGTCATATTTGACATTACGGGCCTACTCCCACTTCCGGAATCGGATTCCGACCCCGATATCAAAAAGTCCACTTCCGGTCAAACTTCTTAAAACCTTCAAATTTCCATCTTTAGCTAAATGGCTCCAAAATGACCTACGGGCCTCCGAATTCACTTTTGATCGTGCTCCCAACTCCAGAATCACCATACGGAGCTACTCCCAGTCTCGGAATTCCAAATGGACATCGATAACACTGGAACACACTTCAAGCCAAATTTAAGAAATTTCTTCCAAAATGCTAACTTCCATAATACGTGCCAAAACACTCCCGGGTTATCCAAATATCACGCCCCAAATCCGAGGAGCGCAACCGGCGCTCAACCGAGTAAACCCGACTGAGCAAGCCCGCTATATTTCATTCTACCCAAACTAGTTCATAAATAAATAGGGGATATTATCCCATTTAATAAAACGCAAGGAAATCAGTCATTATCAACCCTCATTTCATTCTTTCTGATTGCTTTATTTAGTTTTCAAAATATTACAAGTTTACAAATTTAATGAAAAACATGCTTATCAAGTACCAACATTTCTAGCCCGGACTCCCAACATCAACCACCACCCACAATAGTCTACGGAGCCTCTAAATACAAGATAAGAGCAATAGAGAAATACCGGCAATAAGGCTCTAGCTATACCTCAAAATATATTCAAAAAGTGAACAAAAGATACATAATATGGCCCCGGGATGGAGTAGGGCTCACCAACACGGCTGACGAAAAGTAGAGGAGGTGCTACTGTCGGTGGACTAGAATACCTGCTATAGAACCACCTACAATCACAGCACGAATGTAGCGCCCCCGGTAAAAGAGACGTTAGTGCCGTCGAATAGCACTAGTATGTAAGGCTAAAAGTCCTATTTCAGAATAGAATACCCATACAAGCAAAGAATCCACAAGCAGTAAGTCAAGATCAACAATATTCTAATACCCAATTTTGAAACATGCTAGTCCTCTAGTTTATGAAAATAATATATATAATTTTTGTTTGGTTGGGAGATCTCTAGCACCGATATAAGTTTTACCACCGTCTTTGTTAGCATGGAGTCCGATTACGACCCGATCAGCTAGGTCGTCCCTTTAGAGACATGTACCAAATCATAAATTTCTAGTTTTTTTTTAATTCCCAGGTCTCAAATTTCCAGATTGTTGATTTCCAGCACAATACCACCATGTGTGCGGCATGGCGTCCGATCACGGCCCGATCGGCTAAGCTGCCTTCCCACATATGCCGTGTGGGTTGGCGTTACCAAATTACAATGTTACCAAGATCATCCCAGTTAAGGGGAATAAGCACGATCCACCCCTACACCGGCACGTGTAGTTTCAGGAATGAGTCTTATGACCCACCCTTCCTCGGTGTTGCTAAAGATACTCCCAAAAAACATATTTGATTCAATTTAGTATTGCACACAATTGTAGTATAAATACAAGTATACGAATATATCATAAACGCAACCATGCTTACCTCAATATCCTTCACAATTTATAGATTCCAATTAGTATTTCCAGTCACCAACAACAACAGTATTACCTTGGCTCATTTGGCCATTCACAAGATTTTTTATTCCTGGCACGGTGGCCGTATTCGGTTTTTTTTATATTTTCATCCCTTTATTTCAAAAGATCACCAACCAATATCAATGTACCAAATATTCCAAAAATTATATATTTTCAAATTCAACCGAGATAGAATCATCAAGCATAAGGGACTCTTCCCAAAGAAGAATATACCAACCAACAATTATATTAAATATTGATTGTATCTATAAGGCAAAGCATTATATAAAACAGCCACTTATGGGCATAGTTCGGGTACAAGACCTTTAGGTCGTTCTACTTTTGGAAGTTAGCTCGCAAGATTTGAGACTTATTTCATAATTGTTTCACACTTCCTTATTCGATTCATTTCCATACGTCATTACATCTCATCAACAAGTAGACCAAGTAGACATAATCAACCGAGTCATTTAGTACACACAATAGCAACTAGGATCATTAAACAGAGCAATTCTTCTCACACAATTAGCATGATAAACTTCATTTAAG
The DNA here is from genome assembly GCA_026770625.1 of Nicotiana glauca. Taxonomy (NCBI): domain Eukaryota; kingdom Viridiplantae; phylum Streptophyta; class Magnoliopsida; order Solanales; family Solanaceae; genus Nicotiana; species Nicotiana glauca. The sequence continues at coordinate 80,474 of MU732850.1, read as the reverse complement.
ATGCGACTCAAGACTATACAATTTTGGTAGGTAAACCACACTTAAACTTACAAACAATATGAAATTCACTTACAAGAGAGAAAGTTTAGCCTACATACCTCGATTGAGATTTCCTTAAGTCCTACTATACTCCGAGACTCTTAGAAACGTCAATCTCTTGGGAACATGACAAATCGAACCACAAATTAGAGAGGTGATCATATTTCTAGTTCATTTGAGCATATTTTCAAACACTAAGTGGGTATCATGCTTTTAAAACTATTTTGTGAAAGATCCTACCATCCCTCATCCCATCCTTAGCTCAAGACCTAACAAAATACTCTTAAGAACTCATGCATGAAAGATATCCACTCATATCCTCATCAATTACACTTCTAATGGTCTATCCTAGTTATATCTAGAAATTAAGAGTTTCGATTATAGACCCTTACCTTATAGGAAGATGACTAAGGTACCTTTATTGACAAATCTTCAAGGTTTAAGCAAGATCTTTAGGAGAAATATTGATGAAGAACCCCTTCTCCCTCTAAGACCCCTTTTCTCTCTCTAAATGTATCAGAAAATAAGTCTAAAATGAAGGGTAGGGTGTAATATATCGACATGGGGTCGGGTTATAAAAATAGGAAAATTAACCCTACGATGTCAGGGCTGCTATAGTAGAATCAACCGCAGAACGCAAATGTTGGCCGCATAATGGACCGCAAAATTGGCGTCCAAAACTGGGCTACACTATTCCAATCTGCGACCTGATTTGCGACCGCAGATAAAAAATGCGGACCGCATAATGGACATTGAGATCGCAAATATGACACAGGATCGCGTTTTTTCCAGCCTTTGGTAATCTGGTCATAACTTTGTGTAGGAATGTCTAAATCACGAACGGTTTGAAGAGTTGGAAACTAGACTCAAAGAACTTTCATATGATAGGTTTTTCATCACATAAAACCTCATACATATTTAGATATGCTCGTTCAAAGTGGAGCCTTGTGCGAATCCATTTGAAATTTTAGCCTATTACGAAATTTTTTCCATTTGGCCTACACTTAGGCTTCCATTTGGACCTCACATCACTTACCATAAGACTTATACACATGTTTACCAAGTCTAATTGATGTCCACCGTGTTAATAGCACATAAAATATCATAATTAACCTATATAGTATCACGAAGCATAGTTTTCTTAGCGAAATTTTCCGGGCCTTACACCAAAACCCGATCCCGGGCATACGCCCTAGTCCGAAATCATCATACGAACCTGTTGGAACCTTCAGATCTTGATTCCGAGGTCGTTTACTCAAAATTCCAATCTTAGCCATTTTCTCCAACTTAAGGCTTCCGAAATGAGAATTTTCATTTAAATTTAACTCCGATCTTCCTGAATTTCAATTCCGATCATGCGTACAAGTTGCAATACCTGAAATGAAGCTACTCATGACCTCAGACTGTTGAACGACGCGCTAGGGCTCAAAACGACCTGTCGGGTCGTTACAGAACTAATCTAATTTAGCTTCAAATATTTTTTTAATTTTAAAGTCCATCATCAAGATGGAGGAGTTAGGCATGACTTCAACCTGTGTATTTCAAAAATAACAATTACACAGAGGAGGACATAAACCTCAACCTCAATTTAGCTTCAAAGTTTAATTAACTTGAATCTCAATAAGCGAAATGTGTTATCAAAATTAAAATAAAATGAGTAATATGATATACAAATATTTTAAACTATGTCTTACTTGACATCTCTTTAAGAACATATTTTGTCTTCTATTATTTCCTCCTTATTCTTAAGTTTTTTTTAACCGATTTAATTATTAATACTATAACTGATTTTGTTTTATATTCTGATTTGATTTTCAAATCCTAAATTTAAGGCAAAATTCTCAATGCTATTCAAAGAGAAATTGGAATTAAATAAATTTGGAATTATACGTCGTATTAGTTTACCCGGTTATTCGGAGTTATTATTCAATTGGAATTGTAGTAGAAGAAATAATTTAGCTTTTGTATAAAAAATTTGTCAATATTTCAAGGTCATTTTTATTGATACGATGATTGAGCCTGACCAAATAATAACACTTTCTGATAATAACCAACTTAAAAGTGAATTACGAGAGAAAGCGAATTGAAATCTCTTTTCTTTTCAAAATATGGTATCTAGTGCATGAGGAAGTGAACTTAAAAAAAAAAACGGTAATTTGTTCAAAGGTTCAACATCAATATTTTAGCTATATATATAAAAGGAAAAATTTGAATTGATTTTAAAGTTCTAAATATTAAAAAATATTTAATAACCAAAATTCTACTTAATTTTAAAGTCCTAAATAGTAGGAAAATAGTTTAAAGTATAATTTTGTCCAATGTGAAATCTATTTTAAGGGTAAAAAAGGCGAACGAAATTTCGCTAACGGACTTCGTGCTTTTAATATAGTATAGATTCAAATTTTAAGTTTTGTAATTTCTAGTTTCAGGATACACGCTTTGCGCGTGTACCAAATATTATTTAAAAATTATATAAATATTAATAAATTATTGTATTATTAGAGAAAAATGTGTAAGTTCCTAAAAATAATGAATATTGATCTTGTTTAGCTAACTCAATAAAAGAAGAAATCATGTTCCACACAGAAAAGCTCAAATACCTTATTGTGATTGATTGGCGCTTCGGTTAATATGTGTCACATAGTGTGACCTAATATCGAAAACAAATAAGTATAACACAAAACTATTTTATCTCGATTCTTCAAAGATTTCATTAAAGTGACAAACAATCAACTTAATTCATTTATGCTAAAGTCCTATAATTTTATTGCTTGGCCCAATTTAACATATTTTACCGATTTGGTTTCGAGGTTATAACAGTTGTTGTAGGAGTTGCTCATCTAGTAGTAAGTAGTTGTTTGATTCCTATTGATATCCCGTCCTACACTTTTTTTTTCTTCGAATTGAGTTTTTTTTTTCAAATACAGATGTTTAAGTTTTTATATCATGTGATGACGTACTGTGTATTTGCATTTAAAGAGAACAAACATATAAAAAAAATATAAGGTGATCCGCTAATTTGCGAACTATAAACATATAAACTAAACACAAGACTGAATTCCTTACCTTTTCATGGCAACATATGCTTTCTTTTTAAAGATTTTAATATACTTATATTAAATCTGTATGCATGCACTTGCCCCTGCATAAATAAAAACATCATTAATGAAGGCACTTAGGACTTGATTTACTTTACAAAAAACACGACCAAGATACTGAATATGCAAAAGGACATGCAAGAGAAGTTTTTGACTAGCATATTGCAAAACTCACACCAGAAAACTACACACATAAAAAAGGAATGCAATAGATGTATAAAGTTAAACTAAAATCAATTCAATCATCAAGTGATACAAAACAACCAATTCATGCAGCTCTTTTAATTAATGAATTCAAAGAGAAGACTTTATTTAGTCGGCTTTTAATGAGACCAACGATGATCCTAGGTCTCCTTGATTTTGAAAAGACTATAATTTTACTTCTTCTTGAAGAGTGCCAACCTCACGTCATATGTTACAGACAAATTTGTAACACGAGGATTCTTACCATTGGAATAAGATTTCTTTTGTTTATTTAGGTAAAAAATCTAACAAAGTCAATATGTTGTATATTTACAGTAGAATTCTACGGAGAGGACTTATATAAATAAAACTTATTCCATGTTAAGTTACAATATATTAGGAGTTTTTACATAGTTCATAAAATAAAATATTTAATTCATTTTAAAATTCAAAATATTGTGAAATTAATTAAATAACTATTTTATCCAATATGAAATATGTATTTAAAGGGTAAAAAAGGTGAACAACATTTCGCTAAGGGGCTTCGTGCTTTTAATATATATATATAAGAAATTTATAAGAAAACCATTACCTTTTTCACTTGAAGTGGAGCTTCATTGTGCCATACTACCATAACAATTGAAGATATGGCATAATACCGGGTAGCCATTCTTGAGGGCTGTTATTTAAAAATAGTCAATGCGTCATAAATTTCAGTTTTTAATTTAATTTTTCAGGACCCAAAGTTCTATTGTAGTTTAAATTTGCAGGACAAAATAAGTAGTGGCTAAACTCTAAATAGTAGTCCTAAAAAAGGCTATTTCTGTACTTTCCCTGGATATGACCCCTATCGATTCAACAAAATTTTATCATCAAATCGAAGAACAATGGCTACCAAAATATGGGGAGGCCATATATTTGCTAAGTGCTAACAAATCCTTTTCCATTGATTGCCAATGCTTGAGGTTGTCCCAAAACCAACTTTGGTTTTTCGTTTTTGTCTCCGGCGATTAACCTATTCCAGAGCAGTCCGGTGATTAACCTATCCCGCACTACTCTCAGCCTTCATAAACTCATTATTGGTTCTTTGAACCAATAAGAGCAAATGAGAGGGCTATTTGGCTCAAATACTGCAGCACAATCCACTTAAGAAAAAATGTTGGAAAAGAGGAAGGCCTATCAATCCACACTTTATTGATTATTGATATATAGCCTTTTAGTTTTTACCATATTGCCTTTTTTAGGTCGTTCTTTAAATTCTGTCTTATTTAGCAATAACAACAATAATACACTCAATATAACCCCATAAGTGAAATATAGGGAGATTAATGTATATGCGGACTTACCTCTACTTTGGGCAAATAGAAATTATTTTCGATAGATCGTATCTTATTTTGTCTTAATAGAATTGGTCAATTGGATGAATCAGACAAATTTAATCCACTATATTAACAAGAGACAAAATTGAAATAGACTGGCCCAATAAGCTAGTAGTCTTTTATTGTAAAAATCGTGTGGGGTAGTTACTTTTTTAAAGTAATATTTACTTTTTGTCCAACATTTTTAACTTATGTCACGACCCGGATTTCCTACCCTTGAGAGTCATGATGACGCCTACTAATAGGAGCTAGGCAAGCCAATTATCAATTACCTCTTTTAGCAAACGTCGACAATATTAGAAACAATGAAGCATTTAATAATAAAGCGGAAGTCTCAAATATAATTAACTGAAAGAAATGCGGAAGTATAACAAAATCCTCTACCCAAGACTGGTGTCACAATACTCACGAACGTCTAGAGAATACTAAATACAAGGTTTGAATAAAACATAAAACTGTCTGCTTCGGTACAAATGATAACAAACTAAATAAAATAGAAAGGGACTCCGGGCCTGCGGACACCAGCAAGGCTACCTCGAATGTTCCTGGACTGAAGTCAGCTCCCACTCAACTACTGCTGTCCAAAAGCTACTGCTCCAGCACTGTGATCTGTGCAAAAAGATACACAGAGTGTAGCATCAGCACAACCGACCCCATGTGCTAGTAAGTGCCTGGCCTAACCCCGGCTAAGTAGTGACGAGGCTAGACCAGACTACCAGATAAACCTGTGCAGATAGTGACGAGGCTAGACCAGACTACCAGATAAACCTGTGCAGATATATATACAAATACAACGAAATAATAGCGGAAAGTGAACAATTAAAGCTGGGAGGGGGAACATGCTTATGGGGTAGCAGATAAAACAGAATATCAGGAATAACAAAAGAAACTACATCTGATTTTTTATAACACAGAATAAGGGAAAACAAACCACTTTCACTTGTTTCAATTTCCTCTCTTTGCAGGCGTGCAACACGATCCCATTTCCTCATATCACGTGGTAGGCGTACCACTCGATTCCATTTCATAATATCACGTGGTAGGCGTACCACTCGATCCAATTTCAAAATATCACGTGGGAGGCGTACCACTCGATCCTGTTTCTTTCAATACAATACACAATATAATCCCGCCAAGGGAGAAAGATGTCATAATAAACTATCCCGGCAAGGGAGAAAGATGCCAATAGTCTATTAAAATTAATATGAAAAGACTGTTGATGATAGGCTATAATAACGTATTTTAGTCGATTATTACGCTCTAATTTATTGCACTTTAGTT
>MU732850.1:32795-58450 GCA_026770625.1 Nicotiana glauca | reverse complement strand
ATATATATATATATATATATATATATATATATATATATAGTAATTGATTATTTTATTTGGATTAATAAATATAGATATTGTATAATTAAATATGATTAAAAAATAACGAAGAATAAATATGTAAAAAATAACTACCTATTCAAATTGGGTGGGAGTAGTTTCAAGTTTGAGATTTTAAATTATTTAAAAAAAAACAAAAAAAATTTACCAATAAAAAGAAACGAAAAAAATAGAAGAAAAACTACCCATTCAAATCGGGAAGTAGTTTCAAGTTGGAGTTTTAAAATAAAAAATCGAAATTAAATAAAATAATAAATTACTAATTCAAATTTGGGAGTAGTTTCAAATTAGAGTTTTAAAATTATTTAAAATAAAAAACAAAAATCTCTCTCTCTCTCTCTCTCCCTCTCTCTCCCTCTCTCTCTAATTAGAATATATATATATATATATATATATATATATATATATATATAGGAGAGTCAAAGAAATCTATATCTATTTATATATAATAGGAGAGACAAAGAAATGTTATAATGACAAGTGTCATAATTTCTATTAATAATATAATTATACTAAATATTGGCTAACAAAATAAATAAAAATACATAAAGAAAAAATTATTTGATGACTATATAAGTCCCTTTAATTTAATGAAGATTTTATTTATTAAAATTTAGACAATATCTATTCTATTTATATAAAATAGGATAATCAAAATAATTGTGATAATTTCAAATGTAACATTGAAAAATTAACAAAGTGACAAATATTTGTTTAATATTGACCGCGCATCGCGCGGGTACGACTACTAGTATATTATTAAAAGGAGAGGAAAAAGCCATTTCCTTAAGCCAAGTGGCAATCTAGAAAAATGCCACAAGGCATAAATAGTTATTTAGTTTATAATTAATTATTGGTTATTATTTTTAAATTTAAATATATATAAAAATCGAAAATAATAAAATAAAATAAAAAACTACCATATATATATATATATATATATTAGTTAGTTACTTTATTTGGATTAATAAATATAGATATCTTATGATTAAATATAAAATCGAAAAATAAATATATAAAAAAATAATTACCCATTCAAATTGGGTGGGAGTAGTTTCAAGTTGGATTTTTAAAATTATTTTAAAATAAAAGGCAAAAAAACAGCTATAAAAAATGAAAAAAGAGAAGAACTACCCATTCAAATCGGAAAGTAGTTTCAAGTTGGAGTTTTAAAATAATTTTAAAATAATGAATTACCAATTCAAATTCGGGAGTAGTTTCAAATTGGAGTTTTAAAAACTTTTAGAGAAAAATATTAAATAAAGTAATATGCTTATAAATATTTTCTATTAAAAATGCAATAATATTAAAATATTAGATAATATAAGAAAGAAAAACATAACAAAAAATTTATTCAATGCGCTCCCTGTATAAGTCCCGATATTTTAACAGAGATTTTATTTATTAAAATTTATATAATATTATTAAGAACACCAAATAAAATTTAAAATAAAAAAAATATTTCATCAGTAATAAATTATATATCTTCTATATATTACAAAAAAAAAAACGATTGCTAAACAATGGCTAATACAATAAAGAAAAATATAGAACAAAAGTTATTGTTTATATATATATATATTGATTACTTTATTTGAATTAATAAATAGATATCTTATAATTAAATATAATTAAAAAAAATATATATATAAAATAATAACTACCCATTCAAATTGGGTGGGAGTAGTTTCAAGTTGGAGTTTATAAATTATCTTAAAATGAAAAGGCAAAAAAAAAAAATTAGCTATAAAAAACGAAAGAAAGAGAAAAAAAACTACCCATTCAAATGAGGATGTAGTTTCAAGAGAAAAATATTTAATAAAGTAATATGCTAATAAAAAGTTCTATTAGGAATGTAATAATATTAAATATTAGATGATATAATAAAAAAAAATACATAACAAAAAAATTATTCAATGCGCTCCATGTATAAGTCCCGTTAGTTTAACAGAGATTTTGTTAATTAAAATTTAGATAATATTATTTAAAAAGATAGAATAAAATTTAAAATAAAGAAATATTTCAATAGTAATCTTCTCATATATGACAAAAAGAAAGCGAATATTAAATATTGGTTAATATAATAAAAAAATATAGAACTAAAAAGTTAATCACTAACTATATATGTACCTTTGATTTAATAGAGATTTCATTATTGGGTATATCGTATTGACAAGTAAGATAAAAATTGAATTTTATTAAAGCAATACAATCTAATATGATCAAACAAGCCCGATTATAATTTAATTTAATTAATATTTTTTAATACTGACCGCGCGTCGCACGGGTACGACTACTAGTATATAATAAAAGGAGAGGCAAAAGCACATTATTAAGACAAGTGGCATAACCACAAAAAGCCAAGTGACAATATGAAGACAAAATAAACTAACTTTTTAACTAAAAAAAAAACTTCTTAAATTTTGAATTAATTGGTTACTCTATTTGAATTAATAAATATATTTATATTATAATTAGCACAATAAAAAAAACGAAATTATAAAAAAATAACTACTCATTCAAATTGGGGAGTAGTTTCACGTTGGAGTTTTAAGTTATTTTAATTAAATTTGCTACAGTAAAAAATCAAAAATATTAATAATTAAAAGTGATGTTATTAAGACAAAATAAACTACCTTTTTAACAGAAAAACCTTCTTAAACTTTCTAATTAATTGGTTACTTTATTTGAATTATAAATATAGATATCATATAATTAGATATATTAAAAATAGGAAAGTATAACTAAAAAAATAACTACTCAATCGAATCTATCTATCTATATATATATATTAAAAGGAGAGGCAAAACCACATTATTAATACAAGTGGCATAACAACAAAAAGCCAAGTGGCAATATTAAGACAAAATAAACTAACTTTTTAACTAAAAAAAACTTCTTAAATTTTGAATTAATTGGTTACTCTATTTGAAATAATAAATATAGTTATACTATAATTAGCTATATTAAAAATACAAAAATATATAAAAAAAAATAACTACTCATTCAAATTCAAATCTATATATAATAAAAGGAGAGGTAAAAGCACATTATTAAGACAAGTGACATAACCACAAAAAGTCAAGTGGCAATACTAAGACAAAATAAATTAACTTTTTAACTAAAAAAAACTTCTTAAATTTTGAATTAATTGGTTACTCTATTTGAATTAATAAATATAGTTATATTATAATTAGCTATATTAAAAATACGAAAATATAAAAAAATAAAATAAATAACTATTCATTCAAAGTAGGGAGTAGTTTCATGTTGGAGTTTTAAGTTATTTTAAAATTAATTTTATTTTAAAATTTGCTACAATAAAAAAGCAAAAATATTAATAATTAAAAGTGGCATTATTAAGACAAAATAAACTACCTTTTTAACAGAAAAACCTTCTTAAACTTTCTAATTAATTGGTTACTTTATTTGAATTATAAATATAGATATCGTATAATTAGATATATTAAAAATAGGAAAGTATAACTAAAAAAATAACTACTCAATCGAATCTATATATCTATCTATATATAATAAAAGGAGAGGCAAAAGCACATTATTAAGACAAGTGACATAACCACAAAAAGACAAGTGGCAATATTAAGACAAAATAAACTAACTTTTTAACTAAAAAAAACTTCTTAAATTTTGAATTAATTGGTTACTCTATTTGAATTAATAAATATAGTTATATTATAATTAGTTATATTAAAAATACGAAAATATAAAAAAAAAAATAATTACTCATTCAAATTGGGAGTAGTTTCATGTTGGAGTTTTAAGTTATTTTAAAATTAATTTTTTTTTTAAATTTGCTACAATAAAAAAGCAAAAATATTAATAATTAAAAGTGGCATTATTAAGACAAAATAAACTACCTTTTTAAAAAAAAAACCTTCTTAAACTTTCTAATTAATTGGTTACTTTATTTGAATTATAAATATAGATATCATATAATTAGATATATTAAAAATAGGAAAGTATAACTAAAAAAATAACTACTCAATCGAATCTATCTATCTATCTATATATATATAATAAAAGGAGAGGCAAAAGTACATTATTAAGACAAGTGACATAACCACAAAAAGCCAAGTGGCAATATTAAGACAAAATAAACTAACTTTTTAACTAAAAAAAACTTCTTAAATTTTGAATTAATTGGTTACTCTATTTGAATTAATAAATATAGTTATATTATAATTAGCTATATTAAAAATACAAAAATATAAAATAAAAAAAATAAATAACTACTCATTCAAATTGGGGAGTAGTTTCATGTTGGAGTTTTAAGTTATTTTAAAATTTTTTTTTTTTAAATTTGCTACAATAAAAAAGCAAAAATATTAATAATTAAAAGTGGCATTATTAAGACAAAATAAACTACCTTTTTAATAGAAAAACCTTCTTAAATTTTTTAATTATTTGGTTACTTTATTTGAATTATAAATATAGATATCATATAATTAGATACATTAATAATAGGAAAGTATAAATAAAAAAATAACTACTCAATCGAATCTATCTATCTATCTATATATAATAAAAAGAGAGGCAAAAGCACATTATTAATACAAGTGGCATAACCACAAAAAATCAAGTGGCAATATTAAGACAAAATAAACTAACTTTTTAACTAAAAAAAACTTCTTAAATTTTGAATTAATTGGCTACTCTATTTGAATTAATAAATATAGTTATATTACAATTAGCTATATTAAAAATACGAAAATATATATAAAAAAAATAACTACTCATTCAAATTTAAATTCAAATCTATATATTATTAAAAGGAGAGGAAAAAGCCATCTCCTTAATCCAAGTGGCAACCTAAAAAAATGCCACATGGCATAATTAGTTATTTAGTTTATAATTAGTTATTGGTTATTATTTTTGAAAGTAAATATATATAAAAAATGAAAAATAAAAAAAATATAATAAAAAACTACCATATATGTATATATATATATTAATTGGTTACTTTATTTGTATTAATAAATAAACATATCTTATTATTAAATATAAGAAAACAAAATATATATATATATATATATATATATATATATATATATATATATATATATATATAAATAACTACCCATTGTAATTGGGTGGGAGTAGTTTCAAGTCTATATATTATTAAAAGGAGAGGAAAATGCCATCTCCTTAATCCAAGTGGCAACTCAAAAAAATGCCACATGACATAATTAGTTATTGGTTATTATTTTAAATTTAAAACTACCATATATATATATATATATATGTATGTATATATTAATTAGTTACTTTATTTGGATTAATAAATATAGATATCTTATAATTAAATATTAAAAAACGAAAAATAAATACATAAAAAATAACTACCCATTCAAATTGGGTGGGAGTAGTTTCAAGTTGGAGTTTTAAATTATTTTAAAATAAAAGGCAAAAAAAATAGCTATAAAAAAATAAAAAAAGAGAAGAACTACTCATTCAAACCAGGAAGTAGTTTCAAGTTGGAGTTTTAAAATAATTTTAAAATAAAAAATAAAATTAAAAAAATAATGAATTATCAATTCAAATTTGGGAGTAGTTTCAAATTGGAGTTTTAAAAATTATTTAAAAAACGAAAATAAAGAAATTAAAAAACTTTCAGAGAAAAATATTAAATAAAGTAATATGCTAATAAATATTTTTATTAAAAATGTAATAATATGAAATATTAGATGATATAATAAAGCAAAATATATAACAAAAAATTTATTCAATGCGCTCCCTATATAAGTCCCGTTAGTTTAACAGAGATTTTGTTCATTAAAATTTAGATAATATTAATAATAAAAAATAAAATTTAAAGTAAAAAAAATAAAGTGAATATTAAATATTGGTTAATATAATAAAAAATATATAGAACAAAAAAGTTATTCACTAACTATATAAGTACCATTGATTTAATAGAGATTTCATTATTGGGTATATCGAATTGACAAGTAAGATGACAATTGAATTTTATTAAAGCAATACAACCTAATAGGATCAAACAAGCCCGATCATAATTTAATTTAATTAATATTTTTTAATATTGACCGCGCATCGCGCGGGTACGACTACTAGTATATAATAAAAGGAGAGGCAAAAGCACATTATTAAGACAAGTGGCATAACCACAAAAAGCCAAGTGGTAATATTAAGACAAAATAAACTAACTTTTTAACTAAACTTCTTAAATTTTGAATTAATTGATTACTCTATTTGAATTAATAATAAATATTTTATCAGTAATAAATTATATATCTTCTCTTATATTAGAAAAAGAAAGCGAATACTAAACAATGGCTAATATAATAAAGAAAAATATAGAATAAAAGTTATTGGTTATTATTTTTGAATTTAAATATATATATATATATATGTGTGTGTGTGTGTGTGTGTGTGTATATATGTATATATATATATATATATATAAATATAAATTAGTTACTTTATTTGAATTAATAAATATAGATATCTTATAATTAAATATAATTAAAAAATAAAAAATAAATATATAAAATAATAACTACCCATTTAAATTGGGTAGGAGTAGTTTCAAGTTGGAGTTTATAAATTATCTTAAAATAAAAAAGCAAAAAAAAAAAAGAGTTATGAAAAAACGAAGGAAAAAGAAGAAAAACTACCCATTCAAATCGCAATGTTGTTTCAAGTTGGAGTTTTAAAATAAAAAATAAAATTTAAAAAATAATAAATTACCAATTCAAATAGGGGATTAGTTTCAAGTTGGAGTTTCAAAATTATTTTAAAATAAATAAAACGAAAATAAAGACATAAAAACTTTCAGAGAAAAATATTTAATAAAGTAATATGCTAATAAAACTTTCTATTAGCAATGTAATAATATTAAATATTAGATGATATAATAAAAAAAATACATAACATAAAAATTATTCAATATGCTCCTGTATAAGTCCCGTTAGTTTAACAGAGATTTTGTTCATTAAAATTTAGATAATATTATTAAGAATAATAGAATTAAATTTAAAATAAATTAATATTTTTTAATACTGACCGCGTATCGCGCGGTTACGACTACTAGTATTATTAAAATGAGAGAATAAAGCCCTCTCCATATACCAAGTGGTAGCCTAGAAAAAAACCTTATAGAATAATTAGTCAATAACAAAGAAATTATCTATTGAAAATTAACTATTAAAACATGGGAAAGGGTTGGTTTAGGTTAGTTAATTTCTTTATTTTTATTTTTTAATTTCTTTTTTATTTATTGAAATAAAAAGTATATCTATTCATTAAAATTCAAACAATATTATTGAGAAAAATATAATAAAATTTAAAATAAAAAATAAATATTTTTAAGAGTAATAAAATATATATCTCCTATTATATTATAAAAAAATAGCAGACAAAAATATTAAACAAGTAATATGCTAATAATCTATCTATATATTATTAAAAGCCAAAGAAAAAGGCACCACATTAATACAAGTGGTAGCCTAGATAAAAGCCATATGACATAATTAGTTAATAACAAAAAAATTATTTATTGAAAATTAACAAAGAAATTAACTACTAAAATATCGATGAGGGTTGGGTATATCGTATTGATAAATAAAATTAAAATTAAAATTTATTAAAGCAATACGGTCTAATAGTATCAAACAAGAATAATTATAATTTAATTTTTTCTTTTTAATATTGACCGTGCATCGCACGGGTACAATTACTAGTACTCCATTAATAGAAAAAAGATGAAATTCAATTCTTGTTTCTAATTTTCCACTTTCCACCATGGTTTTTACAATAGCCAATATTGCAGTCAACACTAACTAATCTTGTCCTCTTGAAGAAATAAGGATTCTTTCCTATCAATCCCACTAAACTTCAATTAAACAAATATATATCAACCTACACCAAAAGAATAAGTAGTCTGGTGCACTAAGTATCATGTATTCAAATAGGGTCCAACGAAGAATCGCACTCTTGGAGGTATGATATAGATAATCTACCCTAATGCATGAACAAAAATAGCATAGATAAAGAAATTAAGAATTAGAGAAAATCTCAATGAATGAAAGAAAAACTATTGTTCTTTATTACCTTCTAATATCTAGTCGGACTTATTTGTAACAGCTCAACCACTAGTAATATCGTCTATTTTTGAGTAGCTGCACAACTTTAAAACGCGTCCATTTCCTGAATAGTTCATCTTTGCCAAGGCAAACTGTACTCAGATGGAGCAGGGGATTCAACTGCAAACCATCTCCATGTCAAATCTTTTAAACCATTATCATATACCTCACAGAACTTCCTCTGCCACCCTTTAGGTTCAACTGGACTATACCCTAATCCGGGAGTTCGATCATTCGAACCAAGGTTCAATGGTTTAGTCCAATCCACAACATAAGCTGACACCCTTCTCCTAAATTTAGCCTTAAATTCAGGCCAAGCTTGAAACTTATAATGATTCACCACCATTTCAACAACATTCAGTTTCTTCACATTGTACCCTGGCTTCAACTTAAAATGATGTATCACATTAAGCAAAGAATAATCCACAGCATCCAAAAATACTATAGACTTGTGCCTATTCTCCATTTTTCTCCTACAATTATACCCCTGTACCACTCCCTTTGCTGGATGTACCTTCTGTTTCGACGGTCCAAATTCATAACAAGGGATGCTAATTTGTGCAACATTTTTCTCGATCGATTTTCTAGACCTCACTTGTGCGATTATACTAGGTATGTTGTTGTTGTTCTTATTTGATATTCCTGCTGAACTCGGTAATATAGAAGGTAATAGTAATTTTGATGGTTGAGTTAAATTTGACCAAGATGGAGAGTACACAAATTCATCTACATCAATGTACATAATCCATGAACATGAATCCTTAGCAAAAATTGCACTATGGGAAAAACCAGCTTCTTGCGTTTTTGGCCATAGCCAAAAGTAAGTTTGCACATTATAGCCTTCTTCAACTAGCTCCTCAACAACTGTGGCTAAATCATCATCACTTCCATTGTCATATAATATAAATTTTTCAACTCCAATTTTAGAATGGTATAAAACCCATTCTCTTAAGAATTTAGCCACGTTGTACACCATAGTGCAAAAACAGAGGTTAGCTTTTTCAGGGCTAGCAAGTTTCCGTTGTGGCGAATAATAGGCTACTGTAGGGACCACAATAGGAGTGGGTCCTACAATTTCAATTGACACTTTGATTGGCTTATTAACGGAATCCGGCCGTTTACAACGGAAAACTTCTTGTACTGAACTTGTCACGGCGGTTTTAACGCCGTCGCCGAAAGTACAGGTGAATTCTGTGGGTTCTCTGTTAATGCCTTGATGATTATTTAACCCTTTAACGAATAAAACGACGTCTTCATCGGTTGTGAGAGAGTCGTAGACGACAAAACTCCACCGTAACAGCTCCGGCGAAGGTGAATTCCGATAAGAAACATTAGCAGAAGAGCTCGTCAAAATGGGTTGCGTGAACGGCAATCTCCGACGAGCCCGGCTAGGAAGTTTGCAGTTGAAAATGGACCGGACCGGAAATGGAAGCTCACCGGCGGGAACAGCCGGAGATTCCTCTCCGGTATCAAAAACACAGAGAAAACTAGAACTATTATAATGGGTTTGTAGAGGGGAAAAATCAGGTGAAACGATGACGTAGACTTCCCAATCCGGCATGAGAATGGAAACAGAGGGAATTATAGGGAATTTTCGAGAGGGGGTATTAGGGGAAGAAAAAATTTCATGAAAAAGAAAATTGGGTTTGGTGGATGTGATAGTAGTATTGTGAGGATTAATAATATCGTCGTGATATGCAGAGAAATCATGGCGAAGAAAATGGTGATAGAGAGTAGCGAAGAAGAGGAAGCAAGTGAAAATGTAAAGGAAGCTGGAGCGAATTATTTTTCGGGCCATAGTTTGTTAATGATGAAAATGATGGTGGGATTTTATAATGGAAGAATATATAGTAAAGTATTTATTAAATACATTAATAATGGGGGAATATGTGTTTACATACTTGAGTATAAGTTGCTGAACTCGATTAATTACGAACATTCCTTTTTAGGTTAGTAATCTCTTTTGAATTCAAAGTTCTAGGAGTTGTAGAATGGTATTTATTGAGGGGTCTTCTTTTTTCTTTTTCTTGGTATGTAATTTAACATATCACTTAATCTGTGTCACGACACAAAATCCACTAAAGATCGTGATGACGACGGACACTACTGTCAGGCAAGCCAACCAAATTACTTGATGAAGTTCTTATTTTTAACAATCTTGAAAACTAAGATTTTCCTTTAATTTTTCATAAATAAAAAGGTGACTACTTCAATTCCAATTAAATAATAAGCAATTAATACAAGATATTTCAAAACCATCCCAGAATTCGGTGTCACAAGTGCATGAGCATCTACAGATAAGGAAATAAAATACATCATCTATCCGGAATATAGTGGACAAGAAGTAAATACAATATACTGGAATGGACTACACTAGTTGCGGGCCGCCTCGAGTAGTGCAACTCACCTAGTCCCCGAATCATCCGTGCTGCTACGCCCATGAGGCCACTAGAGTTACATATACATGTGCAACAAAAATACACAGAAGTGTAATATGAGTACGAAAATAACGTGTACTCTACGGGTATCCCGGCTAATCTCGAAGAAGTAGAGACGAGAGGTCAACTTCAACACTTGCTTGTGGTGAAATAATAATATAATAAAATGTGAGGATATCATGGATTTATATAGCAGTCCTAACTCACAAGTCGGAAAAAAATAGGTTAAACACCTTTAATTTTAACCTTTAATATAGAATAAATGATTTTCAAGATTTACTTTTCATTATCTTAATAAATTTATATCAGGCCATGAAAGGCAATATCAACATTTAAAATTCTCAGGCAAGCAATGTAAGTGTGCGCATATCATGCCGAGATCGACGGCCCGCTCCAACATAAATGTAAATTGTGCACTGTCCAGGGTCGAGCGGCGCGAACCATACATGCATCTATTTAATCTGCCGAGGCGTTCGGCCCGCTCTAAAAATAAACACACACAGACAGATAACCAAGAAGTCCACACGGAGCAAATTCTCCAAAGAACGCCAATCCTCTTTTAACCATTTAAGAAAATGAAGTTTAATCAGTTTAGAAATTCATTTATTAATTCAATGTGATTTAAGCAATTCAAGCTGTCAATAAGTTCACAAACGAGCCAAGTATAACATGCTCTTAGGTCCTAAACTACCCGGACAATAGCATAATAGTAGCTACGTACGGACTCTCGTCACCTCGTGCGTACGTAGCCCCCACAAATAGGAGCACATAACCAATTATTTTACCTATGGGAATAATTCCCTCTTACAAGGTTAGGAAGGAGACTCACCTCGCTCTGAAGTTCCATAACCGGCATTGCACGCCCTTTCGAAGACTCAAATCGATGCAAAAATGCTCTAAAACTAGCTAATAATTATGTAAACCCATTAATATATGTTCAATTACTCATCATAGTCTAATTTATAACAATTCCTAACCCCGAACGAAAAGTTGACAAAATTGCCCTGTCCGGATTTCAAAATTTTCAGAAGATAAAGTTTACCCATGACTTAAAGAACTCAAATATATAATTTATTCTCAATTCCATGCCAAAAATCGTGGTCAAAATTTAAAAATCTCAATTTCTAGGTTTTTCTTTAAAACCCCAAATTTTCCTTTAGATTCTCATGAATTTGATGTTAAATCTAAGGTATAATCACAAAATATAATTAAAAATTAGTTAGAGAAACTTACCCAATAATTTGATACGAAAATTCACTCTCAAAATCGCTCATTCTCGGACCTAGGGTTCAAAGTATAATAAAAATGAAGCAAAAACTCGAGTTACACAGCTAAAATCAAGCCGCACATGTCGCATTTGCGATCCAGAGTTCGCAATTGCGAAGAAGGCCTTCGCAATTGCGAATAAAGAAGGGTTGGAAAGGGTCGCATTTGCGACAAAAATTTCGCAATTGCCAACTGGGCATCGCAATTGCGATGGTTATGTTCGCAATTGCGACCATACCAGAAGCAGCAGTTTTCCCGACACAAAAATGAGCATAACTTCCTCATACGATGTCCAAATTCTATGATTCTTTTTGCTATAGCTCCGTAATTACGATACGGATCTAATGGTTCAATAAAAACTTAATTTGGAGCTCATTTTTTTTAATATGGTGCCCTTTTATGTCTAAAGAAACGATGTTGAAATATCAAATAAGAGCGCGATTCAACCCGAAACACACCCAAGGCCCCCGGGACCCCGTCCAATCACACCAACCCACTCCATAACATAACACGGACCTTCTCGAGGCCTCAAATCATATCAAACAATGCTAAAATCATGAATCACCTCCAATTCAAGCTTTATGAACTTTAGAACTTCAAACTTCTACTTTCGATGCCGAAACCTATCAAATCACGTCCGATTGACTTCAAATTTTGCAAACAAGTCATATTTGCATTACGGACCTACTCCAACTTCCGGAATCGGAATCCTACCCCGATAGCAAAAAGTCCACTTCCGGTCAAACTTCTGAAAAACCTTTAAATTTCTATCTTTAGCCAAATAGCTTCAAAATGACCTACGGACCTCTGAATTCACTTCCGATCACGCTCCCAACTCCAGAATAACCATACGAAGCTACTCCCATACTCGGAATCCCAAACTGACATCGATATCACTGAAATGCACTTCAACCCAAACTTATAAAATTTCTTTCAAAATGCTACTTTCCATAATAGGCGCCAAAACGCTCCTGGGTCATCCGAAACCCGGTCCGGGCATACGCCCAAGTCCGAAATCATCATACGAACTTGCTGGAACCTTCAGATCCCGATTCCGAGGTCGTTTACTCAAAAATCCAATCCTAATTAATTCTTTCAACTTTAAGCTTCTGAAATGAGAATTCTCTCTCCAAATCAACTCTAAACTTCCTAAAATTCAATTCCGACCACACGTACAAGTCATAATACCTGAAATGAAGCTACTCATGGCCTTAGACTGCTGAACGATGCGCTAGGGCTCAAAATGACCGATCGGGTCGTTACATTCTCTCCCACTTAAACCTACGTCCGTCCTCGAACGTGCCAAGAACTACACTGAAGTAGTCTGAAATCACTGTTTAATACCTCATGCACCTTCCCGTGCTACCACAACTCAGTTGAGTACATTAGCTCCATCAATTCTGAAGGTATTCCCTTGATTCGGGCAAATAAGCCTTAGAGCCTACTTCCAACATTCGGAATTCTATGCTCGACCTGTTTCCAACATACGATCTCCGTATCAATAACTACATGCAAGCCCCAAACACGACTGCATACCTTAGCTGAATTAACAACTTGCACAACTTTACTCACAAAACCACAATAACATCCTTTGATCGAATTAATTGAAATTCCACGAATCTGATGCCCTCATTGCACCTCATGACCTACATAGGTCTTGCTCTAATTCTTACAATACCTCCATGACGGAAGAGATGTGTAGAAATTCATAACCAGCTGCCGAATCAACAAATCATTAGGGCTATACTCCTGACAAGAACCATCACCTCATTCTGAACCAAATAATGATCTTAGCTCCATAATATACTCCATATAGTCAGATTGCACTGATCCTAAATCCAATGATCTCGTCTCACCCAATACGAACTGCTCAGGCAATAAGCCACCTCAGACATAATCAGAAGTCTCATATGATGCCACAATGTGCCAATAGGCTACCAATTCGAATGCGATACAAAAGAAAAACGAACTCTGGAAGGAACTACCTAACTCACGCACCAATACGGTCTTTCCTTAGAAAATAGGAAGCAAGGCATACAAAAATAGTATATAGAAAACTATACTCAACATCACACTGTCGCGGCATGCAACCCGATCCAAATAACATACCCATGGCGGCGTGCCACTCGATCCACATATAGATCTCACATAATGAGGTGCACATCGAGCTAGATTTCCTCATTATAATACAATATCGAATATCGGTCACAAGCACGCTAGGTGCATAATACCATCCCTGAGGGGACATATAGCGTTATAAGCTACAAAACTCAAGCACAACTGAGGTGCGATATACAATATGAATCTCAAGAGTCATTTTGCTCATAATACATCATTTTCACGCGGATCCTCAACACACAAGCCATTCCTCAAGCCGTCTCACAACTCACATGGCGCAATGTATCAATACATGAAATATCTGACAACGCAATAACACCCTGACTACTCCTCCATAAGGAGCGCATTACTGAAATGGACACGTTTGGCATGATATTGAGCCCATATTCACATTTGAATCCCTCCATCGACCTCAAGCTAATTTTGGTCGCATTGACTAGGATAATAACCTTTCCAAGGTCCATAATAACTATCCTTTCTTTCATAACGCATAAGAACAACCATCATAACCGGAGAAATCCTCCACGGTCCACAACGTAATAGACTGAGTGCCCTCCAGGCATTTATTCTCAAATCAACGATATTATCACAACCTTCATATTTGGTTTAAGTCTTTAATCAATCAAGTGACTACCTGCCACACCTATACAATCTTCCTGTGGGACATACTCCCACAACCTACCATAACAAATAACTGGGTCGTGCCTCCAAACCACCAGCCGCACTAACGCTGAAAAGCGATCAAGAATCATTAACCAGGATGCAAAGCCTTTTTCACAAAACACCGATCTCGGATGACGCTGAAGATAATACCAACTTATCTTAAACCTCAAATATACTTTCCTGCTCATCCGAGCTTGTGAAATCCTTTTCAACACCGAACCGTTACCTTGATCTTCACTTCAAATTCCATACCACTCACTGCACCTATCATGCCAACTCAACCAGGGCTAAGCATTCTATCTTTTTTCAATTTATCCTTGATTGCCTTAGCAATAATAATAACTCCATTGAACACATAACACATTCCACCCGCACTCATCCCGAGTGACCTTGAATCACGAGACCAAGCTATCTCAAATCCCACGAACCATTTCGTAACTCCCAATTGCTACATCACAAGACAAAACATCGTAGAACATTCTGTACCTCTTCTCATAGGCTGCTATCAAACTGGGTTCTTAACCGTACCTATAGGCTCGAAACCATTAGGCACCACACTTTACCTCTTTGAATCCACTAGGACCATTGCTGAGAGCCGCCCGCTCTGACTTGGCCCGAATATAATCAACTCCATGATTCTTCTAGCACAATCATACCCTCTCGACGGAGTACCCGACAGAATCACTCCCCAAGTCTGAACATGGGCTAATAAGGCCAACGATAACACACCTTTAATAATTCCTTTGCTCAAATTACCACTTATGTTCTTTTCCCGTAGCTGAAATAACCCATCAATATGCTAATCACCAGAAACTTCGCAAGTAGTTAACCATGCAACCCAATCATAGAAGGTAGGACTCTCCCACTTAGCTCGAAGCCACTATTACACAACTCTGGAGTTCACCAGGATTCTTAATCTCTTATTGACATAAACGTGCGCAATCAACCGCCAAAATTCTATATCTTACTGTAGAAATCCCCTTTTTATACTCTGAATCATCAACAACATTCACACGACCAATCTCTTCGCTGTATAACTAATAGAATTTTCGCAGAAGCCCCGCCAACCACGCGACCGCTAACCTACTCGCAGAAATAACCCACCTATAGAAATCACTCCCCGGCATCTTCCAACACTGTTGCATGGGGTACAATCACTACACCATCAATAACCCATCCTTAGTCCGAGCTCACTCTCCAGCTGCACAAGTCCATTCACCCCTCTTGGACATCAATTAAATATGCGGAAATATTCTTCCAATTCAAAGTTATGTTGTATCCTTCTTCATTCAAGCAGCTCCTTCCCATTATAGCAAATATCCTGCCGCATAATAGCCCAACTTCTAATTAAATCCGTAGACCCCAATCCACCAATCACTAAAATTCCCCCAAATCACTACAAACTCTTATTAACGTGCATAGTCATCCTACCACAATGCCCATATGTCACTCCGCCACTCTCCCACTTTGGCGGAACTCATCCCTTTAATCGACCACTCGACCCTTGGCCCCTTATACTCGGCCTTCTAGAATTTTTAGCCACCGCCTGTCACTTCCCACATGTCTTTCTCATCCTTTGCTGCTCAATTGTTTGCCTTAATAAAATCTATCTTCATAGCACTTGTACCCACCATCGCTACTAATTTTAAACCTTTCTTAAGATCATCTTTCTCGAGCCGTCAACACTAGAAACATCGATTCAATCTTGAGCTATCGCACCCTGCGATATCTGACAATCGCATTTTCAATACTATTTAACAATAGCTTGCCCCAAAGGTGAATTGTAGAAGGTAATAACACCGACGAGCTTAGTACGTTCAATAAGGACAATGACACCTCATCATAGAAGAAAAACTCCACCACGCTCACAAATACCAAGTCCCGTTACCCCATCAACCCAAACATGAACACGCTCAGCCCGATTGCCTCTTCCCCACCGGGAATAAAATATCGAATCTCTAAATCATGCACTGAGTAAACTTCCCATCAAGTCATTCACTACCCCGACACGTAGGCAAATGTCCTACCATCATATCAATACTACAGAACAATAATTCATAAGCATCATGGAAACTTGTGCCTAGCCTCAGAGCCCTCAGAAGTACCGCTACTGGGATGAAACAATAAAATAGTATTCCATAAAGCAACGATAATAATCTGATCAGCTATACCGAGAGAAATACCCCGTATCACATCTGTAGTACCATTACGGTTCTTCAATTTTCGATTTATAACAAGCAGTTCGCGTCGCGTAAGATTGAGTAGGAATGAATTAAAGGCATATGCCTCCAAGGATCAAATCGCACAATAAGGAATCAAAAAGGAAAGTACTCTTAACTGTCCCGCAACCTCCTAAGGATAAGTACAGACGTCTCCGTACAGATCCGAGAGACTCTACTAGACTTGCTCATGACTCGTGAGACCCTAGGAACCTAGTGCTCTGATACCATGTTGTCACGACCCAAAATCCACTAAGGGTCGCGATGGCGACGAACACTGATGTCAGGCAAGCCAACCAAATTACTTGATGAAGTTCTCATTTTTAACAATCTTGAAAACTAAGATTTTCCTTTAATTTTTCATAAATAAAAAGGTGACTGCTTCAATTCCAATTAAATAATAAGCAATTAATATAAGATATTTCAAAACCATCCCAGAATCTAGTGTCACAAGTGCATGAGCATCTACTGATAAGGAAATAAAATACAACATCTGTCCGGAATACAGTGGACAAGAAGTAAATATGATATATGTGAAGGGACTACACTAGCTGCGGGCCGCCTCAAATAGTGAAACTCACCTAGTCCCCGAATCATCCGTGCTGCTACGCCCAGGAGGCCACTAGAGTTACATATACCTGTGCAACAAAAATGCACAGAAGTGTAGTATGAGTACGAAAACAACGTGTACTCAACGAGAATCCCGGCTAATCTCGAAGAAGTAGAGACGAGAGGTCGACTTCAACACTTGCTAGTGGTCAAATAATAATATAATAAAATGTGAGGATATCATGGATTTATGTAGCAGTCCTAACTCACAAGCCGAAAAAAATAGGTTAAACACCTTTAATAAAGAATAAAGGATTTTCAAGATTTACTTTTCATTATCTTAATCAATTCATATCAGGCCATGAAAGGCAATATCAACATTTAAAATTCTCAGGCAAGCAATGTAAGCGTGCGCATATCATGCCGAGGTCGACGGCCCGCTCCAACAGAAATGTAAATTGTGCACTGCCGAGGGTCGAGCGGCGCAAACCATAGATGCATCTATTTAATCTGCCGAGGCATTCGGCCCGCTCCAAAAATAAACACACACAGACAGACAACCAAGAAGTCCACATGGAGCAAATTCTCCAAAGAACGCCAAACCTCTTTTAACCATTTAAGAAAATAAAGTTTAATCAGTTTAGAAATTTATTTATTAATTCAATGTGATTTAAGCAATTCAAGCGGTCAATAAGTTCACAAACAATCTAAGTATAACATGCTCTTGGGTCCTAAACTACCCAAACAATAGCATAATAGTACCTACGCATGGACTCTAGTCACCTCGTGTGTACGTAGCCCCCACAAATAGGAGCACATAACCAATTATTTTACCTATGGGGACAATTCCCTCTTATAAGGTTAGAAAGGAGACTCACCTCGCTCCGAAGTTCCATAACCGGCATTCCACGCCCTTTCGAAGACTCAAATCGATGCAAAAATGCTCCAAAACAAGCCAATAATTATATAAACCCATTAATATATGTTCAATTACTCATTATAGTCTAATTTATAAAAATTCCTAACCCCGAACGAAAATTTGACAAAATTGCCCTCGGGCCCACGTGTCCGAATTCCAAAATTTTCCGAAGATAAAGTTTATCCATGACCTTACGAACTCAAATATATAATTTATTCTCAATGCCATTCCCAAAATCGTGGTCAAAATCCAAAAATCTCAATTTCTAGGTTTTTCTTTAAAACCCCAAATTTTTCTTTAGATTCTCATGAATTTTTTATGTTAAATCTAAGGTATAATCACAAAATATAATTGAAAATTAGTTAGAGAAACTTACCCAATAATTTGATACGAAAATCCACTCTCAATATCGCTCATTCTCGGTTCTAGGGTTCAAAATATAATAAAAATGAAGCAAAAACTCGAGTTACACAGCTAAAATCAAGCCGCAGATGTCGCATTTGCGATCCAGGGTTTGCAATTGCGAACCCTCGCAAAAGCGAAGAAGGCCTTCGCAATTGCGAATAAAGAAGGGCTGGAAAGGGTCGCATTTGCAACAAAAAGTTCGCAATTGCGAACTGGGCATTGCAATTGCGATGGTTATGTTCGCAATTGCGACCATACCAGAAGCAGCAGTTTTTCCGACACAAAAACGAGCATAACTTCCATACGATGTCCAAATTCGATGATTATTTTTGGTATGACTCCGTAATTATGATACGGATCTAATGGTTCGATAAAAACTTAATTCGGAGCTTATTTTCTTAATATGGTACCCCTTTATGTCCAAAGAAACGACATTGAAATATCAAATAAGAGCGCGATACAACCCGAAACACACCCGAGGTCCCCGGGACCCCGTCCAATCATACCAACCCACTCCATAATATAACACGGACCTGCTCGAGACCTCAAATCATACCAAACAACGCTAAATCATGAATCAACCTCCAATTCAAGTTTTATGAACTTTAGAACTTCAAACTTCTACTTTCGATGCCGAAACCTATCAAATCACGTCCGATTGACTTCAAATTTTGCACATAAGTCATATTTGATATTACGGACCTACTCCAACTTCCGAAATCGGAATCCGACCCCGATATCTACTTTCGGTCAAACTTCTGAAAAACTTTCAAATTTCTATCTTTAGCCAAATAGCTTCAAAATGACCTACGGACCTCCGAATTCACTTCCGATCACGCTCTCAACTCCAAAATCACCATATGGAGCTACTCCTAGACTCGGAATGGACATCGATATCACTGAAATGCAATTCAACCCAAACCTATAAAATTTCTTTCAAAATACTACTTTTTACAATAGGCGCCAAAACGCTCCCGGGTCATCCAAAACCCCATCCGAGCATATACCCAATTCCGAAATCATTATACGAACCTGCTGGAACTTTCAGATCCCGATTCCGAGGTCGTTTACTCAAAAATTCAATCCTAGTTAATTCTTTCAACTTTAAGCTTCCGAAATGAGAATTCTCTCTCCAAATCAACTCTGAACTTCCCGCAATTCAATTCCGACCACGCGTACAATTCATAATACCTGAAATGAAGCTGCTCATGGCCTCAGATTGTTGAACGACGTGCTAGGGATCAAAATGACCAGTCGGGTCGTTACAATCTGTCTTTACATGAGGACCCAAGATTTGAAGGTCATGATACACTTTTGGATTCAACCAAAATCTATCTAAGTTCTAAAAGTTGGTTTAGAATAGTTTGAAAATTTTTCCACTCACAAAAATTCTATATTTTTTCAAGAAAAATATATTTTCAAACACATATTCAATTTTCAAAAACTATTATTTAAAACAACTTCAGAAACTCTTTTTTTTTTCAAGTTTTAACCAAATCTATGTCGAATCGCTAGCTTAATTACTCTATATATTATAACCTTAAAAATGTCATTTAACCATAATTAATTACAATTTTGTTTTAGTGTGAATTCCAAGTAAGTTTTCCATATCTTAAGTGAGGGAGGGATGTAGTTAATATACTGTGGATTTGTGTAAGGGTGCGTGGGGGAGTCAAAAAGGTAGGATCATTCGTAATTTTTTCGAAGGCGTTTAGCCAAAGATCATTCTGCGGCTGCTGATTTAGTAATGCTTGTTATGAATCAATAAAAGAAGAAGAGTATTGCAGAGAAAAGTAGAGATGGAGAATTTTTATTGATTTGGGACGAATTATAATGGAATAGAACATCTCTATTTATAGGGAAAAATGACTTAGTCATCAAATAACAAACCCTAAAATCTCATTAAAATATAGACATTCACCTTAAATACAAATCTATTTACAACACTCCCCTTAAATGTCTATTCCACAGATAATGTGTCTCGTTAAAATCTTAACTAAAAAAAATTCTAGTGAAGGAAAAAGAGTACACATATCTAACAATACGCCTTTTGGTTGCCTCGTTAAAAACCTTGCAAGGAAAACTCAGTGGGACAAAACTTTATAAGGAAAAAAGAGTACAACGCATATTAACTATCCCTAATAAGAGCATCAATTCACATCTTTAAGCCTTCACATTTCAATCTTGTGCATGATCTTCAAAAAATTGTTGGTAAAGATTTGATAAACAAATCAACCATATTAACTCGAACGAATTTGTTTTACCTTGAAATCATCATTCCAAATAGAGATATATCATCTTCATATGATCTTGTTAGAATCGTCATTTCAATATCTTCATATAGGGGTAAAGACGCTTGCTATCGTATTATCATGCCTATAGTTATAGCAAGATATATATGTGCACAAATTGCACTTAGAATATAGTACTTCATGACCAAGAATTCTATATACTTTAAGCAATTTAAATCTTTCATGGATTTTTATATAAGTATAGTCATATAAGCCATATAAGATGCATATCAAATTTTCATGTCATGCTAGACATATAAATAAATAAAGTAATTGCACACACCATTGATTTTATACTTTCAAGTGTTTGAATTGCAGGTCCAAAACTATATGTCTTTCAATTCTACTTGAATTGTTTCTTCAGACTTAAGATCCTTATATATATTTAACTTTATCATAGATGTAATCGACGAACATTTTATATCGATTCCAATATTTTTTCATAAAGACATGACATAGAGATCTCTTCATATATATTTTCAGGCACCTGAAACTCTTCTGAGATTTAATGAAATGTTATGTCATGTAATCATCTAATTCACTTGCCTTCTTAATATGATCATTTTTATCATTTGCTCATCTTCTTTATCAAGAATTTTATTTGAAACTGGATTGTCTAAATGTACCATAAACTTTATCCTTCTAGGACTCATTCTAATAGGAGCATTTACAGTGAGAATATAGTTACTTTCTTTGGGTTAGCAAATACGTCTGTCATGCTTTGTAATATATTGCAGATGAATTATCTTTTTATGAACTTCAAGTTCATATTATCTTATTTGAGGATCTACATGTACAAATGTTCATTCCACGTAACTTTTTCTCAACTATTTATCCCGTCTCCCCGTCATGTTAGAAAAACTACCTTGCTTCCTCAATTTTGGGAATCCATCTTTGTGCCTTATGGTGCTAATCAAAAGATGCACCGCACATCATTAATAATAAGATGGAATTATTTGGTTCCTGATCCTAAATCATTTGTGAGGTGATAACGTAATATACTTTTCGTATATAATGTATAGCAAACTAATATAGATAATTTTGTTCTCATAAATAATAGTTTAACTATTAAGTGGAGGCACTCAATAAATTATTTTGTTAAACCAATTGTGATGTAAACCAACTTATCAAGAACTGTCTTGAAAAGAAAATATGAAAAATATGCTCGAAATTAAATTATTGAGCAAGTTACCTCGCAAACATCAGGTTGCAGGTTAATAATAATTACACATCTAACCATCCCATAGATGTATCTTATGTGATATACATGGCAGATGAATGAGCCCATATTCACCTTTAATATTTCCAGCATTCATGGGATTCAATCCTAATTTTATTTGGCATAAACAAAAAACATAAGAGAATTCGTAAAGAACTTTCTAATTCTTTAATATTTACCCATGTGCATTCTCTTTTATTTTTGCACATCATATTTAAAGTAATATGGCTAAATTAACAATGTCAATCGGATATATTATCAATATGATAAACTTCAAGTTTACACCATAAGTGTGCAATTATCAATATACTCCAAGTTTATTATGGTATGAGTTATTATATCAATAAACTTCTATTTTATTGTGGCATTCTTTTATTCATGTAGTGAAAACTCGAGAATAAAGCGGGTAGCTTTTCACATACATATTACCCTACTACAAGTTGTAGTAATGGAAGATATTAAATCTTTCTTTTATTTATAGTTTCAATATAACCAACCGCTTTTGCAAATACTTTAGAAACTCAATAAGTTTCTTTGGGACTTACTACGACATAATACCTTATTGATAATCAATTTTATTTTTTCAAAATAGTATAATTGGCTTTTCCAGAGCTCTTTAATTTTGTACAATCACATATTCATCAATATCCATGTGGTGAATATCTATTTCAAGTAGAAAGTTATATCATTATGGTCACAATCAAAATTATTATATGCAAGTATGTTGCTTCTATTACTTTTGCCTTATAATAATAATATTGTCATAATATTTTGGCATAATCACAATAGGTACGTGATCAATGACCATTTGATGATAGGTTATAATTACGTATTTTAGTTGATTATTACACTCTAATTTACTGCACTTTAGTTGAGTTTGCGCTTTAATCGCTAGTGTTTTGCACTAATTGTGTGTTTTATGCCTTGTAGGTGTGATTCCGAGCTATATAGATGTTATGAAATGAATTTAAGTGATTTGAAACTTTGAAGTCTGAGTAAAAGCTCAAGGAATTAAGCCGGGATCGTGTTCGGGGGTCAAATTTGATAATTAAGTACGAACGAAGACTTTTTGCGCACTGTCTAGTAAAATAGACATAACGTTTTGTTCAGACCTCCATTTGGGCTCTATAATATATGATTGGAAATATAACTCAAAGGGCTACAACTTTCATGTATTGAGTTTTTTCAAATTCCAAATGGAACAGGATGAAAAACCACGGTTTCACCGCGATCGCGGCAGAAAATCAGAGACCATGTTTCACCGCGACTCTAACGCGTTTTGGCCGCAGTCGCGCCGCTCCAGGCGCCAAAAAGAGTCCTATTTCGTCCGGGACAAGTTTATTTCGGCCCTACACTATTCCAACTTGTATAAAAGGCGTCCTAAACCTATTTGGGAGCAGGGGGACATATTTTTGACATAGATTTGACCTAAGGAGGCAAAGAACACATTGGGAGCAAGGCGGAGAATTCTTCTACAAGTTTTTCCTTCCTCTTCCTATTTTTCATTGTTGGTTATGACTTTTAGTATTGTAGTTTTACATACTATTATGAATAGCTAATTTGTTATCTAGGGTTTTGATAGAACCTTTTGTAGGATAAATTCTTGTTATGTTTTTATATAATTGAGCCATAGCTTTTCTCTATTTGTTCAACTACGTTTATATTGTGGTTGGTTGAAGAGCTCTCAATTAGCCGTGCCTATTTAGTATGCATTGCTCGGGAGAGAGTGCATATTTAGGTAATTGTTGAACAACACCACTCCCAGAGTATATGAGAGATCAATAACCGAGGGTTTAAAGGCGGGATTAGGAATAACGAAGCCTTGGGTGCGATCTGAAGTGAGCTGTATTAAAAGCCAGCTAGCGTAGCTCGGGAGAGTGCGTCTAGTAAATTATTGTAATTGCTCGGGAGAGAGTTACGGTAATAAGAGTGCTCATGATTGGTAGAGAATACTTAGGCGAAATTATAGAAGACATAGCGGGAATGATTCCGACAATTGAGAAAATCATAGCTCTAGACCTCCTTAATCTTGTCTCTAACCCTTAGTATATTTAGTTGTTAATTTATTAGTTTAATTTATTATTTAATTATTTAAACATAAGAATCTTAATATCTATAAATTAGGAATTGTTCAAGCTTGTCTTCTTGGTGATAGTGAACAACTATAGCTAAACCTTAGTTCTCTGTGGGATTCGACTCCGGACTTGTAAACCGGATTATATTTGCAACGACCGCATTGTCCTTTTTATAAGGCATAGTTAGGTGTGATCAACTTTATTGCTTTTTTTTAATTATATTATTTTTGTAGTGTTAATTTTTTTTATTTTCTAGGAGCATGGAAAGCAAAGGTATTGGAAGGATACACCAACAAATGCAATGGTTGGAACTAAGTGTGAGGTACCTGCACGAAGGACCAAGCTGGGAGAAGTCTGAGTAACCCATGAGTTGTTAGTGCTTCGACCTTTAGCCTACCAGGGAATCTCTTTTTCCCTTTTTATTAGTTATGGTGTGCATTGCGGACAATACACAATTTTAAGTGTGGGGTGAGGAGATTGTCTGGGTGACTTAGTTGTGTTAGTTTAATTGAATAATTTTTTTTAAATAGGAAAAATTGGACTTTTCCCGACGATGGATCTAGTAGATAATTTTTTTGAGGGATTTAAGTCTAAAAAAAAGATTTTCTTTTATTAGGTAGTGTAGCAATTCCCCCTTATTTTTTTTTAAACCACGGTTCTTTTCCAAGGGTTTTATTTAAACCGGGTATNAAGTACCTTAAATTGTGTATTATCTTAACTTTGCTTAACTGCTTTGACTAGAGTGTCTATGAATCCAATCCTGAGTGAGTTATGTGCCGTATGTGTAAGGTTTTGCATTATTCAGTGCATTGCATTTGATGCCTAGAACTTGCCTCGTATGTTTGCAAAGCGAAATAGTAGTTTTGTTCAGTCTAGGAAGTGATATAGGCATTTCTTGTTGAGCCATATATACATATTTTACCCACCTAATTATTATGTATCGTAGTTAACCCATTTGAGCCTGTAATCCTGTTTCTTTGGCAACCACATTACAAGCCTTACCCATTTATTTGAATTAACCATCTATTTGAACCTTTTTACCTCTCATGAGCACTTGAATGTTATGAACTTTGTAAAAATTAAAGTGTGGGATGGTTGGTTTGGTTTTTGAGTGAAACTAGTTGAATAAGGAGAAAGGTGCACTGGTTTGGAAAAAAAAAGGAAGAGCCACTTGAATTGAAAAAAAATATAGTTGGATTGTTGTGAAAAAAAAAAAATTCTTTGATAAGTGGTGGCTCTTGACGTAAGTGTGCTTAAAAAAGAATGGGGTAATTTACATTGATGTGAAGGTGGAATTTTGGTTTGACATA
>MU732850.1:14867-30238 GCA_026770625.1 Nicotiana glauca | reverse complement strand
ATAGCCTGTTTGGCCAAGCTTTTTTTTGGCCAAAAGTATTTTTTTTTTTTTTTGCCAAAAAGCACTTTTGGCCAAAAATTGAGGTGTTTGGCCAGGCTTTTAGAAGAAAAAAAGTGCTTTTGAGGAGAAGCAAAAACAATTTTGGAGAAGTAGAAAAAAGTAACTTCTCTCCAAAAATACTTTTTTGAGAAGCACTTTTGAGAAAAATGCACTTAGAAGCAGTTTTTTCAAGCTTGGCCAAACACTAATTGCTGCTCAGAAGTGCTTTTTCAAACTAATTAGCCAAACACAAACTGCTTCTCATCAAAAGTACTTTTGAGAAAAGCACTTTTAAAAAAAAGCATTTCCCAAAATAAGCTAATTTTTGCAGCTTGACCAAACGGCTATTAGCCACCAAATAATAAACCCTAAAATCTCTCTAAAATATAGACATTCAACTTAAATACAAATCTATTTATAACAATGCTTCTATTGTTATTAACTAGTCATTAAATACCATATCAAAAACTATATACTAGTAGTATTTAAGTTCTAAAAATCTTGATTTGGAAAAACATTTTATGAACTTCTAAGTAGTAGATCCTCCCTCCCCTCGCTACTTCGTTTTCCCCTATATTCTCTTTCCTTATACCGGTAGATGGGATCTGAGAAGGATAGAATGTCGGATACTTTACCCCTACCTTGTGTGAGGTAAAGAGGCTGTTTTCGATAAAGCCTCGGCTCAACAAAAACTATTATTCCTTCCGTTCCAATTTATGTGAACTTGTTTGACTGACATGGAATTTAAGAAAAAATAAGATTTTTGGAATTTGTGGTCCTAAACAGGTCAAAAAGGGGACCAGAGTATTTGTGTAGTTATAAACCCTTCTCATTAAGGATAAAATTGTAAGTTTAAGCTAAATTGTTTCCAAATTTTAGAAAGGGATCATTCTTTTAAGAACGAACCAAAAAAGAAATAAGTTCACATAAACTGGAACAGAGGAAATACTATTTTGAGTAACATGATTCATTAAATGATACTTTAACAGAAAAAGAAAAAAGAAAACTTGTTTCCTTTATGAACAAATTAAAAATGTACAAGGACTCATGTCTGTCCAAGGAGCGAGCAGCCCCCATGGAATGGAGTTTTAGTGTTATCTCAATTGTAGAATATATTCGACAGTTGAACAACACCCACACTATTCCACTTGTTCTATCTTGGATCATGGTTTCAAAATTTCAAATCTTACATCAGAAATTTCCTAGCTTTACCCTAAAAAATTGGAAACATAATCTGTACAAACTTTTTCCTGAAGTTCCTAATACAATGAAGCCCTCATTCCAGATCACTGTCAATCGTAGCGACCTGCGTTTTCTGGTTCACAACCAACAGGGCTTAACAAAAATTAGAGTTGTAACGCTAAATCTGGCTGCTGTGAGGAACCGATTTGTAAACTAGCGCTAGGGGAGCCCGGAGGCTGAACTCTTACATTCAGGTCAGGGGGAACTGACATTTTGCTCCTCTGCTGACCCGAAGATTCAGGCCATGATTCACCGGAAACCCTCCCATTCTGTTCTGTACAAAATTCAGGATTTTTACCTTGTGGTAATGAATTTCCAGAATACAATGTTGCCCAGCTTTCTAACAACTTATTTTCTGCTGAAGCGACATGGTTAGAAAGTGAAGAATGAAAAGATGGATTATCTCTTACAGGAAGCGTTCCAAGCACTTGATTAGGCCTAGATGCCTCTTGTAGGCCTGACTGTCCTTTACACATGGAAAACCTTGACAACTCCGCCTGCTGCGACGACTCATGCTCAAACATGCCATTGAAACCATTTCTTGGCTGAAGGAGAGCTCTCTGCGGAGCTGGGCAGGAGGTAGACACAGGATTTGCCCACGAAAATCCCCCATCACCACTACCCTGTCTGGTTAGCTCATTTTGACTATTCAATCTCTTGACAGCTTCAAAGATTTCGGCAGAAGGCTTGCACACGACAGCAGAACTTAATCCAGGAGGTGACGGTGTAACGGGTCTACTAGAATGGTGATCAGCTGCCGAGCTATCTAACAATGATTTCTGGATGTCAGCTGAAGAAGTCGATGGCTCTATTGGACCTCCACCATCTCCAACCCATCCAGGACCAAACTTTACTCCAGCAGGCAAAATATGATTCAACTTCTTAGAAGCCACTTTCCAAACAACAGGCCCAAGATTTGCAGCAAATCTAGCAAGGCTTCTCGCATAAGCATGCTGCTCGAAGTGAATACCAACCTGTAATTATAATCAGATGACACTGTTGGTCTTGGTAAAGTAAGACAAATGTAACATCTCAGCATGCATAAGGGTTGGGTTGGCAGGCAGGATTTTCTTTTCATTTTTTTTGGGGGGGGGGAGATGATGAAAAACAGACACACAAAAGAACAATAAGAAATTGGTCAAAACCCTGTCACACCAGATGAAGTATTGGAATCTTTAAAATTGTTTAACTTATCCAGACCTGTCCTATATAGTGTAATGGAGACACGACATTTCGATGGCAACGTAGTCTACGTAAAAGCAATCTAAAAATGAGACAAATAGAATGGACCAGTATGTAGAGAATATTGGACTGCCTTTCTTGATTTTCATCAACAACTTTATCTTCTTTGTATAAGTTGGTTCTCATTAAATTTAGTCCTAAAATGTAAGTTTTAACAGAAATAGAAATGAATAATTTGAATACAGCCCTGTATTCCATTCTCATTGACAGCCATGAAAAAAAAAAAAGGAAGCAGGGTAAGCTCTGTGTACATACAGCCATTAACCGTTTCATATCTCCGTCAATATTCGACAAGAGAGATGGTTCACTACAAGTAGCCGAAGGATGGAATTGCTGGTATGTGTCCCGCCTGTTCTCATCAATAGAAAAATGTTTCTTTCCATACTTCATGTCAGCCCTCAAGATATTAGCTGCACGAAACAAGATAATTAGTCGTTTTTCATTAAAAAATGGTGTAGAGAAGTGACTGTCTTAGGATAAACCTGGAAACTCAGTATTCCAATCAATTTCAGAATAACTTTCGCCATTACGCGAGCGATGAGCCAAGAATGCATCAGAGGAATGAAACTTTGAAGGCATAGGCCCCTTTCTTAGGTTATACGAATTAGATCCCATAGCTTTGTCATCCCCACTAGCAAGAGTAGCACCCGAAGAAATCTCAGTGAAAACACGATCTAGAGGTGAATTTTCAACCGACTTCTTTAGGTTTTTGCCTGGAGGACGACCTCTACGAACTACCTTAGGCTCGCCATCCTCTCCTTCATGCCTCAAGTTTTCGAAATCTCTTTTCGCCAGCTCTTGAATGGTTCTTGCCTACAAAAGGAAGAGTTAAGGACAAAGCGGAGACAATGAAGAAATAACAGAAGGGCTAGAGTGATGCTAAAGATACCTGCCGGTGGTAAACAGTATCTGGGGCGTTATACTGCATTGCATTTGAGCATATCAAGAAAACATCAACCTAAATGAATTACAATAATGTTGGATATCAGAGTTATATTCAATTATACTCCAATAGGAATTTTTGAGAGATGCAAACAGGAAGAAAATCCCACCGCACCGACCAAAATAACAGCCGAATGATATTTAAAATGAAAGAGACGATTACACAAATGAGACTATGACACAAGAAATATGAAAAGATCTCTGCATAAACTACACGAACTTTACTTTATCCAGCGAATGTGAAATTATTTTTACAACAACATAAATTTCCAAACACTTCAAAACTTCCTGCATTGAGACTTGTGTATATGCCATGTTATTTGACCTTCTTATAGTTTTCTCTTTACCTTTGTTTTTTCCCTTTTTGGATAAGGGTAAAATTTTATTGAAAATGAAAAGAAAACCAAATGAAGATCAGTTTTTACCAAGGGCATCGCAACAAACAGAAAATCTCTAAAAAGTAAAGTTTTCCTGCTCTAAGAGAACACTGAGCGACACTAAACTTAGCCATCAAAATCCAAAAATAAGTATCTCTGCCATATCTTTATAAAAACTCACCTAGCCCTCCATCTTCTCCTATTACAAATGTTAAAAATAAATGCCCACTACTCCTACTCTTCCCTAAAACTTTAAAATCCAAATATTATGCCCAAAACAGTGCAACATCCATCTGAGATATAACAGATCCTTACTCCTCATTTAGCTACTATACTTTTCTTTGGTTTTCAACAAATTCACCAACCATTTAATAATACTCAAGATAACCGAATCAGATTCTAATAACAGGAAAGTTAAGGGTGCTGTTCTCAGCTCAAGCTGCATTTGCTGGTACTTCATATCAGTAGACAATAAAAGGTCTCATCCAAACTGAATCCCTTATAATCCAAATACAAGGAATTGTGACTACAAATTCCAGTGTGGCAATCCATAACTGACCTCCAACTCTTCCAGGTTTGAGTAGAGTCCTCCATTAAGTTTCTTCCTCACGGTTCCGAAATCCATTGGATGCTCAATAATCTCATGATAATCAGGTAGCTGCAAATAAATTATTTCAACATCTACAGAGGATATAATTACCATCATACAATTCACCTCTACAGAAATGTACCTCATTTGGATCAACTGGCTCAGAGAATACACCATAAGTATCCTTCCTGCATTTTATTATTGAAATAAACTAATGCTTAAGCGTACCACGGAACCAAAAAAAACAGCCCAAGTACAAGAAATATAAAGATATCCACTTAAGAAGAAAAAACATACTTTTGAAGCCTGTCAAGAATGAACACCAACAACTTTTTGTCTGGCAAAGGTGTTGTGGGGCCTGACACCAATGGCGACCCTGACCACAGAATAATTGTCAGCAATTAGGTATATATAAAAATCCAATCTATACTAAGAATTTCCAACAATTTTTTTTCCCTTTTCCATCAATTTTGAAGAATGAAAAAAAAGGCTTGGAATTGAACCATGTCCAGTGTCCGTCGCTATCAAAAGCTTCTCTTCCTGCAAATTCGACACAAGCATATGGTTGTTAGCTCAATTATTATAAACTTAAATTGGAGTATATTTAAAAGATGGGACATAAAAATTGAAAGTTACAATAAAGGGGTCGCCTTGAAGTTGATGATGGAGCTAAATAGCTCCACAAAAAGCACATCAAGTACAAGTGAAATACACAAACAACTGAAACTAAGTAAGTAGGACAAAACTTGCAACTTTCCCAAAAACTGATGCATATCTAATTGGCACTCATAAAAGTTTGATTGCGCATAAAGAATAAAAAACTGCAGAGAAAAACAAATAAAAGAAGCAAAACAAGAAAAGACCCAAATTCAAAATTTTAAAATAGAAAAAATTACTACTACTTTTTATGTAGAAAAATAGAAGATAAAAATGCATAAAGGGTCGGTGACTGAGTCAAAAAACATGCAGATCTTGAAAGTCATGAAAAAAAAAATGGAACGTTGTACTTACGCGCCAAATTCCCAAAAAAAATAATTATAGAATCACATTGAGAAACAGAAACCTCAAAAATAAAAAAAATTCCCTCCAGCTTCTTCTTTTTCCCAAAATAGAAATACATTAAATAACTCAGCTTGAACTTTAAACGAAAATTGAGCACCTGATCAGAAACGACGTCATTAGATCTAAGATCAACGGAGCTGATTTTACTTGTGTTAATTACAGAGGCTTCGCCTTCTTCAGGTTCGGAATCAGAATCTGAATTGGAAGAAGAATTATCCAAATGTTGTTGATTATTCGATTGCGGCAAACGAACAACGAGCTTGACTTTCTTCTCTTTCCTTTCATCCTCATCGTCGTCAAATTCCGGTGGCGGAGAATTCGAATTTGAATTAGGGTTCCGGCGAGAAGAACGGCGAATAACTGTGGATTTATTAATTTCCCTTTTGGAAAGATCTGATAAAGATGGCCTACCTTTCTTCTTCTTTCTCTTCATTTCCATTGTTGTTGTTGTTGTTGTCTCCGTTTGTTGTTTGTTTCTATGAGTACTGCTCCTCTTGTTGGTATTTTTACCTTACCCGTTTCCAACTTCTTCTTGTTTTCTCTCTCTTCAAATGGAATTTTGGATTATCTCTTTTTCTTTTCCTAATTTAGTTTTTGTTTGTCTTGTATTCTCTTTAAATTTAAATTTTCGAGCTTATATGAGAGAGTGTCAGTGAGGAAATATATGGGATAACTAAGTGGGTGTTTGGACATAAGAATCGTAAACTTTTGGGAAAAGAAAATCTAAGTAAAAATAATATTTGAAAATTAAAATTGTATTTAGATATAATATAATTTTAATTTTTTTTCTTTTATTTATTTTTGTGAGTGATCTGAAGTGAAATTTTTAATATGTTTAAATTTTCGAAAAATTTTAAAATTTATTTTGAAGTGAAAATTAAATTTTTTATGGCCAAACACCTATTAGATGCCCCAAGGGATGTGTAAGGATGAATAAAGTTTCTTAATAATTAATGGAAGATCCTAATAAAAAGTTAGAAGTAAGATTTGGAGGTGCTTGCTAAACGTATACAATAACAACAACAAAAAACTCAGTTTGATCCCAATAACTGGGGTCTGGAGAGACTACTCTGTACGCAGACCTTACCCTTACCTAATTCAAAAGCATATAAGTTAGTCAAATTAGTTTATAACTTTTTAAATTAGTTACGTGTTTGGTGAATATCAAAATTACTTATAAATTAAGGGGCTGTTTGGTTTGAAGACAAACGAAGTTGGGATCAGTTATGATAAGATTAGTTATGCTGGTATTAAATATCTTAGTATTATTTCTTATTGACGATTTGGTATGTTGTATTAATCATGAGATTATCAATTTTACAACTTTATAGTGGGATTACTATTCCACTCTCTGGCAAGTATAAGTTATCATGATACTATTTTTAATCTTGGAATAACATAACTCAAGATTAGTTAACAAACTACGGATAAGGTGGTACAAAATTTTTTTCCATAATTATTTTTGCTTATCCATCATACTAAACGATCCCTACGAGCTGTGTTTATAAGCTAAAAGTCTTAAGTTCGTCTCTCCAAACTTACAATTTTATAATTTATAAGCACTTTGGTTTAACTAAATCGTTTATAATTTTATTCTTACTATATTTTGTAATCTTGGAAATATTCTTCTAAAAATATCACTTTTAATTATCTCTGTATTCTATTTTTGTCATTCGTTCTGTTATGTAAAAATACTTTTAGTTATTTTATTAGAAAAAGTACTTAATCAACATCTTTTTCCTAAACACTTTAACTATTTGTTATATAAAAGTTAGTGCCCATATCTAAACAGATAATTAATTATTTATAAATTAGCTTCAGTAATTGCCGGTTATCAGTTACTTTTAATTCAAAGAGATTTTTTTTAGATTTAACAAATCTTAAGCGATGCAAATCTAACTTAATCAAGCCTTATACAATACAAATCTAAATTAATCGAATACAAAGGCAAGTATACAATACAAATCTAAATTAATCGAATACAAAGGCAAGTATATGGCAAGAAAATATAAATAAAATATAAAATATAAAATATAAAAGAAGAGTAGACGCGTGACCGAGGCGTTATATTATGATGGCGAAACGACTGTATTCACCTCCTTACGCGCGTTATAACTCGTGATGATGCGTTTTCTTATTTTTGTTCCTTTTTTATATATTGTTTAATTCCATATGTTAGTTTATTTTCCATTTTATATTTTGAAGCTTGTGTTCAATGTGAGCTTAAAATATATTCTATAGTCATTCTAGTACTAGTAATATATGCGTGTGTACCGAAAGATATTTTGAGTTTACTTATTTTACAGTAGATATTTTACCCATAAAAAGTTTGAATTTTCAAAAAGAAGACTAAAATTATAAATAGAAAATAATATTAGGAAAAGTCACACATAATCCTAGATTATAACTTACGCAAACTAAATTTTTATTCTTAATCATAATTAAATGAGTATATATTTTTATTTTACTTTTTAATTGCTAATATTAACTTTATATAATTTGACGTAAATATGGAGTGTGAATATGTATTTAACTAGAGGCGTCTAGGTATTTTTCTATCAACAATTTCCGAGTCTTTACCTCATCTCAATACAAAAATCAGCATTGGGGCCTACAAAACCTGGACATAGGCATATGACATATTCGGAGTCCGGAACTCAATTGTGGTTCTTTTGGACTCAAAGTACCTTAAAAAGTATAAAAAAATAATAATTACCTTTCTATATATAATATTAAAATACAACACGCTATACCTTAACGGTAATTTTACCCGTTAACGTATAGCGTGGTGTGTTTCCACGCTATATATACTGACGATTTGATTGACAGGTATAGCGTGGTGTAGCGTAAAAATATAGCACGCTATTGTATGGGTCCAAATTTGACCAATCACGACCTGCGACGAGGTACGACGAACGACCGGGTATCTTCGAGTCGACGTTTCGAAGGGAACGACTTGGAGCAGAAGAAAAAACTGTGCGACCCCTGTAATAGTGTAAACCCATTAGGGGACATTAGGAATATTCCATCGAATATTCCTTGCATTTGGTTCTCTTACAATTTAGAAGAGTTTTCTCTAGTATAAAGGGGGAATAGTAATATTGTAATAGAGCATCGAGATTTTGGAAAAAACAACTATGTGAGAACGGACAGAAACTCATTAACGATCATCTCTCTATCTATTACTTCTTCTAGAGAGATGACCTTTTCTAAAACTATAAATATCCCTCTTCTCTTCTTCATTTCTCACTCAAATCTCATTTCTCTATCTCAATTTCTCTCATTCTCTTATTCTCCAATTTTCAAGACTTGAAGTCTTCAATTCATCCTTTCATCTTCTAATTTTATTTGGCTCTCTTTTCTTGAATTTAATTTATCGGAATTTGTCATTCGGAATTTGAAGTTTGAAGTTCAAAATTGAAATACTTGCTTGACGTTTGTTCGTGGTAACACTGGAATTGCATAATCAAGTGCTCAATTTATTGTCGAATTTGGTGCACTCCCTCCAACTCTTTCTCTTATTTAATATTTTAGTTACATATTTAATTTTAGCTTATACTTTAATTTTTATAATATGTTTAGTGCTGCTAAAAGAGCGTGTAGAAAAGTTACTGGTAGGGGTGGAAATAAAAAAAGAGGTAGTCCTGGAGCTTCTGGTAATAATAGTAATGACCCATTATCATTTTCACATGTTTCCGAATCATCGCCTAATGATAATGTAGATATAGATTATGAACAATTACAAGAAGATTTTGGAATAGAAGATAATGAAATAGGAATAGAAGATGAGATACCACCTACACCTACTAGTGCTGGAGTTGGTAGTATTGGAGTTGGAGTTGTTAGTGCTACAAGGGATGGTGGTTGTGGCACCACTCCTGGTAGACCACCTGTGGCTCCGACTTCTACTCGTAGAAAAAGAAGTAAGATTTGGAATTTTTTTGAAATAATAGAAGGTACTGATAGAGTTAGATACAAAATTTGTA
Source organism: Nicotiana glauca (assembly GCA_026770625.1). Taxonomy (NCBI): domain Eukaryota; kingdom Viridiplantae; phylum Streptophyta; class Magnoliopsida; order Solanales; family Solanaceae; genus Nicotiana; species Nicotiana glauca. The sequence continues at coordinate 20,759 of MU732850.1, read as the reverse complement.
ACGATACTTTTAAACATTTGACTGGAAGAAATTTAGGTGGGACTGGAACGCTTAGTAGACATATGAGAATTGACCATCCCATAAAATGGGGCACTGATGTGGATGCAAATCAAACAACTATTAACCCTACTACTGGAGGTCTACTAAAATATGATAAAATGAGGGATCGTGAGGAGTTAGCAAAAATGATTGCTTTGGGTTGTCTACCTTTTTCTTTTGCTTCTTCATCATATCTTATTATGTATATTCAAAGGATTTACAATCCTTTATTTAAAGGTATCCCTAGAAGTACTTGTAGAGCTGATATCTTTAGACTTCATGGACAATATCAAACATACATACGCTATTTGTTTAGCCACCTTCCTTCTAGAGTTTGTCTAACTTATGATATTGGTCATGCTGTTAATGGAAATGATTATTTGACAATTATATGCCATTGGATAGATGATAGTACTTGTATGCAAAAACGTATTATCGCTTTTAAATATGATGAAGATTAGAGTCATACTGTTGCGTTTATAAGTAGTATTATTGTTGAAGTTGTTGAATTTTATAATCTAAACAAAAAAGTATTGTGTATGTCTTTTGATAATGCTTCTAACAATAATGCCGCAATTTCAATTTTAGAAATGCATTTGCAACCACCTCTTGATGATATTTTTCATGTTAGGTGTGCATGTCATGTTTATAATTTAATTGTTAAAAGTGGCCTTGATTTATTTTCAGTTGAGATTACTCATGTCAGAAGAGCAGTTGGTGTTATTCAAGAAAATAATAGACAATCTAGAATAAAAGAATTTAAGACTAAGTGTATCCAGTATAACCTTAAAACTAGATTCATGCCAGACGAAATTGTTACTAGATGAAATTATACATATATATTTTTAAAATGTTGCTACAAATATAGATTCCCAATAACTGAAGTTGCTAATGCACATTGTACTGATCCAAGGCGTATGTTAACAAGTGATACTTGGGAGGTCATTAATGATGTTGTTAAATTTTTACATAAATTTTATACAGCTACTGTTGAGTTTTCTGGAGCATATTACCCCACTGTTACTATGGCTTTAGTACATATAGCTGAAATTTCTTTTCTACTATCTGAATTTAAGAAGAAAGAAAAATATAAGGATGTTGTTGAAAAAATGCAAGCAAAATTCAAAAAATATTTCTTTTCAATTCCTCCGATTTACTTAATTGGTGCAGTTTTAAATCCTTCTATTAAAATGTCTGATTGTCACCAATTAATGAATGCTTTATATACTTATATGGAGATTGGAGAAACTGAAACCCCAACTTTATATGTTTCTATGAACAAGCTAAATGAATATTTACAACAACTATATAATTATTATGCAAATGAATGTGATGATGCTGCTCGTGTTGTAAGCAATATTAATCCCACTATGCAATGTAGCACTTCTGCTACTGTGGATGATGAAGAAGACCTTGATAGTTTTAATATTTTTTCTACATTTTCTAACACTCAAACCAGTAGCAGGAATATTGATGAACTTCAATTCTACTTGCAGAAGCAAAAGGAGCCTCGCACAAAGGAATTTTCACCGTTGGGATGGTGGCATGAAAATGGAAAGCAATTTCCTGTTCTTTTCGCTATGGCTCGGGACGTGCTGAATGTGCCAATTTCTACTGTTGCATCGGAGAGTGCATTTAGCCAAGCAAGACAACAACTTGGAGATACCCGCCACTCATTGGGAAGTAATGCTTTGGAAGTTTTAGTATGTTTCAGAGATTGGATTAGATCGAAACGAAGAAATCAAGAAAAGGAAGATGTTGATAGCCCAGAAGACAAGGAACTTGGAGATATATTAACACATGAAAACCCATCCGAATTTAACACGCCAGAAGAAGGTCAATCGGTTCATATTGATTATGATGAACTTGCTAAGGCGATGCCAAACATAGAAATTACTACTTTACTTGTTGAAAAAAATGTAAACCTTTCATTTTGTAAGTTTGAAACTTGAAATTAAGAAATAAAAGTAGCACTTGCAATAAGTGCAATTTTTTCCCATCTCACTTGTATTCTTTTAATTAATACAAAATATTAATATAACTTACAATAGTTATACAAAATTCCAAAAAAAAAAGTAAAAATACACTAAACCCGGCCTGGCCCGGCCCGGCCCCCTCAACCCGTAACCCTTATGGTTTAATTTTTACCCGGACTAACCCAGCCCGCTAAACCCATTACTGTTTCAACCCTTAACCGGCTCGACTCGAAACCCGGACGGGTCAAAAAAATTGGACCCGGAGTGGCCCGGCCCACCCGTTAGATAGCTTTAGCGCCGTCTGTGGGGATTTCTATAGCTGATATCATACTTTCCATCTAGATTCTTGAAAGCAATAATCGCATTTTTCTTCAAGTTTATAACAACCAGCAATGGCAGGAAAGGGAGAAGTGAGGTTAAAGACAGTAGTGGAAGTCACGAACAACCTCCTGAATTCCCTCAATAAAGTCAGCAGGGAAGACAATGAGAATGCAACAACAAGTGCTACATCAGAGGGGGAGATCTCACCTCCTTCTTACGGGGATCTGACGACCTTGCGCGAGAGGGAACCTCAACCTCCACAGCAGGAGAAGCGCCACCAGCAGTCAAAAGACTACTGGAAGAATGGTTAACGAGTGCCTTGAGCAACATGCTCGAAAAAACCGTGCTGGGAAGCGTAAAAAACGGGCCACCCGTAGGAATCACAACTGTTGCCGATAAGCCAAATGCTACACGAGCAGGTAATACCCACACTGTTACTGATGTAGGTGATGACGCACTTATGGCCATCTTAAGAAAAATGGAAGAGATGGAAAATGAGAACAAAGCACTTTGCGACCAGATGAAAGAACATCAGGAAAGGGTCGATAAAATATCAGGCGCTCCGAAGCTGTTACCAAAATGCTATATGGGCCGATTCATCGAATAGCCATATAGCGAAGAGGCAGCTCCCCATTCTATCCTGAAAACCTTCAAAATGCCGCCATACCTAAAAATATACGACGGGACCACGGACTCGGAGGATCATTTAATCCATTACGTTACCGGAGTAAAGAGTNGGGGGGGGGGGGGTGAGGGGGAAGCATTGACATGGTATTCCCAACTACCAACACGATCGATATCGACGTTCGAGGTGATGGCGGATAAATTCGCTATTGCTCACGCGGGAGCGAAGAAGGCCGAAGCTAGAGTCAACGATATCTTCGCCCCTAGGCAAACGACGGGCGAAGGATTTTAGGATTTACTAGCAAGATTTAACAGAGTAAGGATGAGCCTACCGAACATGTCAGAAGGAATGACAGTAACAACTTTTCAAAATGGGTTAAACAGAAACGGATCAAAGGCAACCAAAAAACTACTCAGTAGGCTCATGAAGTATCCCCCCACCACGTGGGAAGAAATACACAATGCCTATTGCGCCGAAGTGAGGGCAGACGAGGAAGACCTGAATGGCCCACTTCAGAGATTAACGTCGGTCCATATCGAAACAAGGAGAGATTGATGCAATGACAGGCGAAGAGATCAATTGCCACGTTTCAACTGAGAAAGACACCAAACCTATATCCGGGAATCCAATCCTCTGCCACCCCCTCGATATGCAGACGCCGCGCCTCGACACATCACTTCCTCCCGAAATGAAAAAGTTATGCCTCCATTACTATCTGCTCATAATTTTTGTGTTTCCCCTTCAGAAATAGTATACGCACTGGAGAAGCTCGGCCCGAAGGTGCAGTGGCCGCAAAAGATGAAGTCGGACCCAAACACAAGGAGGTCAAACGTCCTGTGTGAGTTCCACCAGGAAAAGGGAAACAAGACCGAGGACTGCATCGGTCTGCGGCAGGAAGTGGTAAGGATGTTGAATCAGGGATATCTGAAAGAACTGCTTAGCAGCAAAGGACGAGCCAACTTTGCTCGAGGGTGCAATCAAACCCAAGGACATCCAAAGCCACCATCACCAACTCGTACCATACAAGTGATCATTGGCGGCAGCAATGACACAATAATCAACCATGTGAAATTCACCACTACACATAAGTTGAAACGGACAGTCGCCCATGAACGGTACAACTATCTTGATGTTGATGCCCCATTTTTCTAAGGCAAAATCGGGTTTATGACATTTGGGAGGACAACTCGTTCCCTTTTGGGAATTGGGTTTTGAATTGAAGAGTCGCCACCTAATGATTAAAGTGCATTAGGACACTAAGAAGGGTTTGAGTTAAAGAACCAGAGTTTGGGTAAGGGCTAGAAATTATTTTGGGGGGAAGGTGTTAGGCACCCCCTAAGATCCACTAGTGTGGTTCTCGGCCATGTCATAATTGTGACTTCACATAACAAGTAAACAAATAAGGGTTCAAATAGAGGGAGTTTTCGCATAATATTTCAAGTAAATTTAAATATGAAGAGAAGTATAGAGGGCAGAAATTTTAAGAAAAGATTTAAACAATAAATCAAAACAAGTAAAGGGAAGGGGGTCCTAGGTTTATAATCAATATGGATCACCCCTCACAATATCCGGTAACCAGTTATACATGTGGTGTTATCGCGTAGTCATCATATCTATGTCTACCCTTACCCACACCGTTAAGGTACTAAATCATGGAATGGTCTCGTTACTTATTGCATTCTACTACCCGCCCCAATTATATCAGTCCCGGAGGCATTTGGGACTACTAATCCTAAAGGGGAAGGAGTTGGGGGATTTTTTAGAATTTAAAAGGATAAAATTCTAAGGCGACAAATAAAACACATAATGCAGTTAGGGGAAACACATAGCAGATTAAAGGCTCAAACAGGCCTCCTCACTTAAAGAAGCAAATTATCTAGCATGACTTCAAATACTGGTTATAGTCTGAATTAAATTTAAAGCGCTAAGACATGCTACTTTATCACATATTTCTCAGATGAGAAGTCCGAATTAGGCCTTGTCTGGTTGTAGTTTATCAGGTACTGACACAGTTGATTAATTACCTATTGGTTTGCCTAGATGAGGCTTATAAGCATGATATCTAGTAATGCATAAGGCGTACTGATTTAAAGAAAGGTTATTGGTTTTATAAACAAAGCTCTACAGATTTTAAATGACCTTACTACTGAATTTAAACTCATAGATGAAACAGACGAAGCTGATTCAACTGATTATATCCTGTAGGCATGATTTCTAAGTGCTGTTAGTTTTAAGATGATTACGTAAGTGCAGGAGTCCTATAGGCATGATATCTAGAATGAAGTTGATTATTATTAACCTATGATTATTTGCCTAATGACAGACGTATATGCAGCGGTGCAGAAACAAAACTATAATCATGATTTCTATATGCAGAAACTTATAGGTATGGTTTCTAATGCAGTGATGAAAATACTCTTATAGGCAGGATTTCTAATGCAGTAATGAAACAATCTTATAGGCAGGATTTCTAAATGTAATGCATAACTTATAGGCATGGATTTCTAAATGCGGTGATGAAACGATCTTATAGGTAGGATTTCTATATGTTATGCATAAATACAGAATTCATAAATAATAATCCCTATGAGCATGTTGTCTACCCATATGCATACATAAATGACCCTTTCTTTTCACTAGAACCCCATAGTTATTAAAAATTATTACAGGCCCGAATGAATCAAGAAAGATAAAAAAATACATAAGAAATTCAAGCTACAACCAAACAGCCTATTTCAGACTCAAGGTCTAACAATATGAGATAAACCAACTTCCAGGATCACTTTTCCAAGACCTTTCTCTTATTTGGAATGTGTCAAAGTTTCCAAGAGTCTCAAAGGGCTTCGAGCAATGCTTACGCCCCAAATATATTACAGAATTAGACTATAGTGCAGTGTGGAAGTGTCAGCCCTCAAATATCCAAGTTCAGAG